>APFE030705126.1:0-55835 GCA_000404065.3 Pinus taeda | reverse complement strand
TCTACACCCATGGATCCTTGTGTTAAATTGAGAATTGATGATCCAATTGAAGAAGTGGATGCTACCTCATATTTTAAATTGATTTCTAGCCTTTCCTGATTTATCATATGTTGTAAATGTTCTAAGTCAATTTATGGTAAGGGCAAGGAAGATCCATTGGTAGGTTGCTAAAATAATTCTTCATTGTTTGAGTGAAACTATTTCTTATGGTCTTAGTTTTGAAAAAGGAAAATATATTTTTTGTATGGTTACACAGATGTTGATTAGGTAGGTGATATGAATTTCATAAAATCTATTACAAGTTATTCTTTCTCCTTAGGTTTTGGCATGATTTCTTGGAGTAGTAAGAAACAAATTTGTATTGATTTTTCATTTGGCAAACACTGAATATTTGATGCTTCTAGCAAGGGCTCTGGAGCAATATGGCCTAAGAAATTGCTTCTAGAGCTTAGAGTAATAGAGAAGACCACGACTCTTACCTGGATGTGGGTGCATCAACCACATATTAATGCCATCACTAAAGAGGATGGCAGCTGGCGCTACGACTAGCAGTCCTTGGCGGTTAAAGGCAGGAGAAACTCAGGCATTCAAGGCTCTGAGTAATGGCGGATCGGGCTTGGGAGTAATGGCGTTGAGCAGGAAAATTAATGAGTTGTAGGGACATCATTCCTGGACGGAATGCCTTAATCAGGGCATAAAAGAGCTGCTCCTCGGCGGATATGGCACAGAGGCATGCTTTAGGTGGTTAATTAGGCTGAGTTCCAGGGCAGCGAATAGCGCATGGGAGCCTCCCTAGGTTAGGTATTTGTCCGTTGGTTCTCGAATGTTAAGAGGGTCCGTTGGGTCTGAACCTGTTTCATTAAGTTTATTCCCGTGTCTGAATACTGTTGACGTATGTTTCATTAAGTTCATTCTCTGTGTTTGGGTCTGGCACAAGAATTTCGTGCTGCTTGTCATTGTTTGGGGTCTAGGCATAGCGCATCTGGTCAGTACCGGGCGAGAGTAGTGGGTTTCACCAGTTAATAATTGGGTTGTGTTGGAAGGCGTCTGCTCTCGGAGCGTCTGGTCTTCAGCCTGCAATTGGTTGCTTATCTCCCAAATTCAGAGTCTCTGTCTGGACATTCACCACCCGAATTTCACCATGCCTCGACAACGTGGAATCCCCAGACGTGGGAGTAATACTGGGTCCAGGGGAGGCTCTAGCAGTCGCGGAGGTTCTGTCCCGCAATGCTTAGAGCCTTTAGCTTCTGTCCCGCCCCCCTCACCACCCTCCGACAGTTCTGGTCCCTCTCTCACCAGTTCTTTCCATTCAGCTCGTTTTAAGTTTCACAGCAAGCTGAACATGCCGCTCATCTCTGCTATTGTCACGGTGCTCTTTTCGGAGGAGGAGGAAGAGCCAGAATTAGACGAAGAGCCTGCTAGTTCAGGAGAAACATCCAGGGAGCAGGCTCACTCCCATACTTCCAGTGCTCTTCAAGGAAGCCCAATTGGGGATGGCCTCAACGACTCGGGGATTTTGTGCGACGATGGCCAGCAGGAAATCTGTCGACACCAGCCTTCATCTGCACAGGAGCCCATTATGGATTGTGAGCCTGCGAGCACCTCCGGCAACATCCTCAGCCTGGTTCTCCCTCCAGGACGCATCACGATGGATGTAGAAGACAACCTCATGGTTACCTGGGTCAACTAAGCAAGCGAGAAGGATGCCGACTCTCCTCAACAGGATTAAGCGCTTCATGGTTTCAATGACTTTTCTGAAAGCGAACTTTTGTGGTCTGTTCTTGGTATGCTTTTTCCTAATTTGCATGGTCTATTTTCTAAATGGCTTGAGATTTACAGTCTACAGGTTTTTTGAGTCTCAATGGAAATGTAATAGCCCTTCTAAAGGGAAATATTTTTGTAAGGGATCAGGTTACTATGCAGCCTCACCCTGATCTAGCTCAGCGCAGAGATGAATTTTCTAAAGAACTCCAGTTTGCCAATGGTTCTGATATTTAACTATGTAAAAGTCAGGCATCACGACACCTGCAATAGTTTTTTTGGTAGAGGGCAGGCTACAGCCCCCTCAGAGGTTTAAACCTCTATGTAAATAATTTTTCCTCTTTTTATTAATAGAATAGTCTTTACTGAGAAAAAAAAAATAGAGAAGACCACGACTCTTATTTGTTGCCATAATCTATCATGTGTAAAGTTGGCTAATAATCCTATGTTCCATGATAAATCAAAGCATATTGAAACAAGTTATCATTGTATTAGAGATCTCATTGAGAAGAAAGAACTCTATATGGAACATTTTTCTACTAAAGGCATCATAGTTGACATCTTCAAGAAGACACTTCTTAAACCAAAAATTGAAAGTTTTAGATCTAGGCATCTTTTGGAAGGACTAGATTTGTGTAGATCTCATCTTTAATTAGTTTATTATTATGATCTCAGTTCAATTGTCTATCTTAGTTTAATCAAATATATAATACTATAAATACAATTATAATTAAATAAAATATAAATTTTTTGTGTGTTTCTTCTTCAATAACATTTCTTCTAACAGCTTATTAAAATTATTTAATTATTAGAAAATTAGAAAAAACCAATACAAGTTCTATTATAAATATAAATTATTCACCATATATACGTACCAATACCAATGCAAAGTGAGTGAATATGCCGTAAACATTACTTGATTCATTAAAGAACCGAAATTTCCAGCCAATCTCCTCATTCATGTTGAGGACGTATAACTTTGACTTGAGTATGGCATTGAATAAACTTTATTTGCATCTAGTACAAAAATTTCACCAACTCTCCTGATGTATTAGTTTTACATTATGATATCATTAAAATAAATATCAGTGCAGAGTAGTCAATGCCTTCTTTGTAGATCAAAACTCATGTTGCACACTTTCCCCAAATCAATATAGAACTTGTGACAACTTAGTTGTCACTAGATTTCCTGGCCTTATTTATATATCTAAATTTTTACAAGTTTGCATAGTATTAATGGAATTTAATTTGATTATAAATTTTGGAAATATTCTGGAATTTAATGAATAAGAGTAAAATTATTTGTTTAATCTCATTTTGGTCAACAATATTTTGCAATTTTCCTTTGTTATTTAGATAGATCAGATAATTTTAGGAATATTTTGAAATCTACTGAAAAAAAGAGCAAAATCAATTGTTCATTCGCACTCTAGCTAACAATATCTGACACTTTCATTTGTTGTTGGGATGGATCAGAAGTTCAATTGTCTTCTTCCCTCTAAAAGACCGCGTTGGTAGCCAAAGTTGTTAACTGTAGCACCAGAAGGTAGGCAGTAAAGTTATCTACCAGTCGTTGCAATTGTAGACTATTTTGTTCGGGCATGCCCACTGCCTCTTCGAATTCATCGACAGAGCCCACTTCCAATTCCAGTCTGAATCTATTTGACTATCAATATTCACCCATATCCAGAACTTTGACCCAGACAATTGTTCATTGGGATTGATTTGCCAGGTAGAGGTGGACAGATGAATATTCTCAGGATAGAAATGAAGAAATGGGGTCTCTTTGGCTATTCTGAATAAATGATCTGGCAGGTGATTATGCGGCTAGAGTGTTGGTCTAGGCATCCTCTTTGTTAGTTGTAAGTGGTTGGAGTCGATTTCGTTGGATTGCTGGATTACCAGAGCCAACACAGCTACTGTCCACCTGCTTTCCTACGTGTATCAATCTTGCTTTTCTTTTTCGAATAATGGGGCCATTTGCATTATATAAGCAAGTTAACATAATTGAAAATACATGAAAACGGCCATAAACTATACATTTAAAAAAGGATTTATCGAGCTTGGCAGAGCCTTTAATCTTTATATATTGCATGTGGATTTCCAATTGAGTGTTTCTGCGTAGGCTTCTCTGCGTTGTGTTTGTGTGAAAGAGGTGGGCTCTTTAGGAATGCAGAGTTGTCCAAAATTAGTTCCAAGTTAAAGGGAATCAGCGCATGCCTCTATATATGCACATGTTCTTGCTCTGACAGTGTATAATTTGTATCTTTGTCCATTGCATTTGAACTTGCATAATCCTTTGGATACAATATATTCTTTTTTCTTATACAGAGATTGATATAATGGAGGCTGGTGCTTATGGGAATTTGTGGCAAACATCCTTTTCTGCTACCACAGAAAGCATTCATAGGACAAAGATGATATTGACCTCTAAATTCTATGTGAAGTCACTATCATTTGGATCTTCCATGAATCTACATGTCAAGAATTCTGTATCAAAGTCTCTATCTGGACGAGGCAAGATCCTCAAAGTGATTGCCAATGTTCAAGGAGCACCTAATATAATCAATGGCTCCAAAGTGAAGGATAAAGAACTAATTCACACAGCCAGGACTAATGGTATTGCAGTCGAATTGGCAGAAGAAGAAGATGTGTTCAGGCTGGGGAGGCTTGTACAAGGGAATTTGGTTTATAGGCAGAAATTTTCTATCAGATCGTATAAGGTTGGGGCAGACATGAGTGGATCAATTGAGACTATGATGAATCATCTTCAGGTGATTAGCAGATATAATATTAATATTGGTACTGGTAATCATTATCTATCTATCAAAACTGGGCTTTTGGCAATATGGCTAAACCAACCCAACTTCTTGATATCTGTATGTTTTGTTTCACCAAAGAGTAATCTCTATACATGATTTCTAATATCATTTCATTTTATGCAAGAAACAGCTCTGAACCATGTTTGTGCTGCTGGGAATGGGGATGGATTTGGCTCCACACACGAGATGACTCGTCTCAATCTCATTTGGGTGGTTACCCGGATGCAAGTTCATGTCGAGCGTTATCCTTCTTGGTAATTAACTCCAGTCCCCTACCTGCCTGTGGATTCTGAATTGTATGAAATAATGGCTTCCGTGACACTTTTTGCCTGTTTTTATTCGTGGACTTTTATACTAACAACCTGAAAGTTGTTTAAAGGGGCGATGTAGTGGAAATTGATACTTGGGTAGCCGGATCAGGGAAAAATAGTTTAAGGCGTGATTGGCTTGTTCGTGATTACAAAACTGGCTACATACTTGCACAAGCTACCAGGTATGCTTGAACTATTGTAATCCATGAAAGTATAAGTTACATGTTTAATCCTCCTTGGCCAAGCAGATTAGGCAATCACAAAGGTAAATGAAATTTTTTCTTTATAATTATTTTCCCCTTGGTTCCAGAAAAAAATATATATACTTTCAATTCATTCCATGGAACATGTCTGTCCCGGGTATGCAATTTCATTAACTGAATGCAAAAACATAGCACCCATCTTCTGAACAAGAATTTAGTGAAAGCTATTACAGTTTCCTTGCTCAGGGTTTTGAATAGTTTGAAACAAAGTTCAGAATACCATTTCAAAATTTTACTGCTATGTTTGTTAACCTTTCGTTCATTTTTCTTTGGGCAGCACCTGGGTTATGATGAACAGAAACACAAGAAAACTGTCTAAATTTCCAGAAGCAGTAAAAAATGAGATATCTCCATATTATCTTGAAAGAACAGTGATTGACCAGAGCCATCATGAAAAATTAGAAAAGCTGGGTGATGACACTGCTCAATACATCCACTCCAATTTAACAGTAAGGACTGATGTTTGCACTCTTTTCAAATGCCCTTATACAGGATTGTTGTGAATCATATTTTGGGCCAGCAAATTTTTTCCAGGGGTTAAATAACTACCTATGACTGATGATTTGTTACATTTTTTTACAGCCAAGATGGACTGATTTGGATGTAAACAGGCATGTGAACAACGTCAAGTACATTGGTTGGATTTTGGAGGTAGTTAGATCTATATAGATTAATTTGGTGCAGTGGATATATTTTTTTAGCATATGAAATAATCTTGTTACCATAATGAGCACAATCATAATCCTGCACATATTAAAGCAGATGTATCACTATCTTCAAACTATATATATATAAATTAATTAGACAGAAATAAAATAAAACCCTGTAAAAGCATTCTTTTGGATTTAATTGTTCAGAACAGAAAACTTGCAAAAGTCTGCAACTGGTTAGTTGATGAGAGCAGTGAAGAATTCCTTCAAATCATGAAAAAAGTGATGTCTATAAAGATTTTCAGGTGGAGTATTCTCACAATTATTGTCAAGCACTTATCTTCATCGTTAAACATCATGTTTGCATACTGCAAGTCATTGTGGCAAAATCCAATGCTTTCACTCTCGCTTGATAACATCTTCTCCAGAAAATTGACCTCGTCTTCCATGCAATCCAGTCGGAATCCAGCAACCTCAATGTCAGGACATAGCGCCAACGCTGTCTTTAACCAGTTTCTCGTTTTAATAACAAAAGATTCAGTAAAGAAAAAGAAAAAAGTACACCACATGTCTGTCCCGGGTATGAATTTCATTAACTGAATGCGAAAACATAGCACCCATCTTCTGAACAAGAATTTAGTGAAAGCTATCATAGTTTCCTTGCTCAGGGTTTTGAATAGTTTGAAACAAAGTTCAGAATACCATTTCAAAATTTTACTGCTATGTTTGTTAACCTTTGGTTCATTTTTCTTTGGGCAGCACCTGGGTTATGATGAACAGAAACACCAGAAAACTGTCTAAATTTCCAGAAGCAGTAAAAAATGAGATAGACAAGAGCATTCCGGGTTGAGCAAATAGTGCCATACCCAACAGTGCAATAACCCTGCGTGAGCAGTTTTTCGGCGGCCTTCTTTAGCGCACTCTACAGAAACGACACCACCTCCTGTGGATGCTCCTAGATTTCGACTAATAAACCCACAACAAAAGTAAAAACCCATGGAAATACATACAAAGTTTTATGCCACCTAGGATTTACAGCTAAATAAGCAGCAAAAACTTTCCAGGAAATTGAGAGTTGATGCACTGTAGTTTGATTGCAGGAAATAAGGGAATATTTCATAAAAGTGTTGCTGAAGGATGTAGATTCAAGAATATCATAAATAGATACCTTTTTGATGCCCTCAATAGACTAAATTTTCTAGACACGAAGCATCCTTTGGATCCAAGTGGCGCAAAAGAGATACTGCAAAATCACAAACGTTAAGGATCTAAAATTTCTTCAAATCCAGGCTTAAAGATTTGTAATCGGGCTGCAAAGGCCACTGAAAAAGATGCTATCAGAAAATTCCAATACAGAGAAAACCTTAATTCAAGGTTAAAAATGGCTAAGTTGGAACCTGACAAGCAGAGATAAAAGAATCTATAGACAAGTGAAGCATTCTGGGTTAGATAAATAGTGCCATACCCAACAACGCAATAACCTTGCATAAAAAGTATAAATTTTAAGTTACGGTTTGCACGATAGAGTAGAGTGGGGTTTAACGTAAAAGCCCTTAATTGCTTAAAGACTAAAAATACCAATTTGATCGCCCTGCCATACCCAACAGCGCAATAACCCTGCATAAAAAGCATAAATTTTAAGTTACGGTTTGCACAATAAAGTAGGGTTTAACGTAAAAGCCCTTAATTGCTTAAAGACTAAAAATACCAATTTGCTCGTTCTGATTAAGCTCCCTTGGTCCACAAGAAGCCCTCCTCGAGAATATCCTTGAAGTATTCAGTGGTGTCGCAAGCCAACAGAATCTGGGTTCGACCATAGCAAGTTGGTTCAAAGCTCTACCGAGGGCCGGCATGGCTTTTGCATTGTAGAGCAGGTCGACATCAAAAAAGGCCTTGATTGTGGCTCGTTCTTGTATCTAGCTTCATCGGTATTTCTTGCACCTATTTGTCATCAGGCTGTAGGGGTCCAGTGGCTGTTAATCCTGTTAATCTCAAAATTAGTGGTGCGCCGGGCCCGAGAACGAGGGCCTGAATCAAAGTTGACCATGCAAGCGATGGATAAAATTCAAGTTTATCAGATGGATGCTACAGTGCCCTTCAAAGGCTTCAACAATGGCCTGCTTTGCAGTAAAATGAGGGCAATAAGGGAAAATCTAGTAGAAAATCTTGTTAGAAACACTGAAACAGATTTTCCTTGAACTCCTGCCTAAAATACTCTGGTGTAAAACGAGTGGCACAGATGTCCAATGGAGATGAGAAAAAAAGATGCCAGCGGCAAAGGTACTGTTAAAATTATAATTTCACCGTGCGCACAGTCAGCAGTCAACCCACGGAGAAAAACCACCACAGCAAGCTTAAACCGCCCGGTAACATATCGCATCACTCTTCGACCTGAAGTGGTTTCCTGACAGTGTGGTCCGATGCCGACAACTGTCCAGCCATGACGCAATCGTGACATCAGCCTCAGGCTTCCATCGGAAGGTAACGTTGGGTCAGCTCATCCCGCCAGATATGCCTCCGATCATGGTGCATCTCTCTCCGCCGTTCGATCTCATGGAAAGTACTGCGCCGTTTAAACCTGTGCAAAGTACATACGGGACTGTCGAATTTAATTAACCATGGAGCTGCCCACACCTTAAATTAATACCATGTCATAATATTTTGGTAAGGTCTTTAATTTTTTTTACGGCAAAGTTAAAGTAGGAGTATGGTCGTAAGTTTAATTTTATTTTTTTATATATGTTTTTTAAAAAGAAAGGCGTTGACCCTATGTTTTTTGTTATGAAAAAAAACACCCAGGGGCATTGTAAAAAAAATATAGGTAATCGCATATGAAAAATGTAGTGACCCTTGCAGCGTAAAAAACGCACACGGTGAAAATGAAATGTGAATTCGCAGCAGCGAATGAAAAATGCAGAGATTAATTTTGTGTTGCAAGGGAGGAATGCACAAAAGTGCATAAATATTTTTGGGTCTGTAATGTAAAAGGGGTTTTATGCAGCAGAGTAATTTTGGATTGTAATGTAAAGATTGCACAGCAGTGCAGGAGGAGAAGTAAATGAAACCAGTGGATAGTTTTCTTGAAAACCATGTATTGTTTCACACAGGTAAAAAGATAAATCTGTAAACCTCTGTAAGTTTTGTTTTCACACAGCAGTGAATGTAAATGAAATATTTACACACAGTGGTGTAAAATTTCATAGGAGGCAGAGTAACTTATGTGAAAATGTTTTGGTGAATCTCTCTGAGTGAAAGAGGATGAATATGTAAATGTTTTTGTTTAATGAATATAAATTTTATGGTAGTGAAATACTCTGTCCTGTGTAATTATTTTTAAAAGGACTTCTCTGTGTAAAAGATCTTGGAGCAAAGGGTACAGAGCATAGGCTCTGTGTTTTATATTTTGATGGTTTTGGTATTTTCCCATCCCAAACATTTCGAAAAATACCCAACAGTTACGTACATAAACCTTCATTCGCTCCTGTCGCTTATTTTTTTTTCTTCGCAGCACAAGTTTTATGCCGCATAGGATGATCCACGTCGAACCATACATCATCACAGTGATATATTTAAGAAAGCCGTAAGAATTCTCTCATATAAAATGGAAGCATCCTAAAATTTGATAAATTATTTAAATCGTTAATATAGTCATGCCCAGTGAATTCGTGTACAAAACTCTTTGAAGCCAACGTCTTATATACTAGCTTGAAGTAACAAATAGCCGAGGATTTGTGTCCCTCTTTGAGTTGTCTATACGTACAGGTTTTTGGTTCACTAATTTATTTCTTTTTCTGTATATTATTGGACAGAATGAAAATATTATTTCTACTATCTAATCAGTATTTGAAAATCCGATTGGGCTAGTCAGCAAAATACTGTATTCTTTGTAATCTTCTACTATATTTTGATATTATTGAGGTAGAAAAAAGGAAATTAGGTTTTCCTATTGATTTCTAAGTAAGAGATCCATGTATTCAAGGAAAATTAATACAATGATTATATAAAGAGAAAACACCATGAAGAAAAGGAAGTTAATCAAGTCAAGAACGGTCCACTAAAGTGAACAAAAGCAATTCAACTAGTCTGGGTGACCGTGTTGAACGTCATCGCAAAATGCGTCATTACGGTTAGCAGTGCTCTATAGAGCTACCAAAGGCAATTCCATGGGAGGCAATGGCTACATGCTGGCAGCAGACATGCCATGGAAATTTTTTTGTGTTATCTCTGCTGTAAACGGTTCACGAAGGCACACAATTCATGGCGGGCTTGAATGTGTTTTAAAATTTGGTTTTTTAATGATCAAGTTTGAGTTTGTAACCAACAAACAATGAATCGACATACTCCATTAGATTTACTCATTAATAGACTTCAAAGGATCTTAAATAAATACCTAGGTTTTGATAATTAGCACAATAATTTAACATCAAAGGTCTAACATCTAAGGCTTACACATCAGGTGTAACATCTAACATCTAAGGTTTACACATCACCTGTAATATCTAACATTTTATGCCTACACATCAAGTGTAACATCTAGCACCTACACATCTACTGCCATAGAGGTATTATATTCATATAAAATATATTTAAAATTTTGAAATCAGCTTTGGTTTTGGGATATGTGAAATTGAGAAGTTATATATTCAAAAAAAATGTTGAGATATTGAAAGTCTAGCTAAAGAAAGCTAAATATTTATGCATTTACTTGTAGAGCATAGGATTAAGGTGATGCAGTCTACGATGAAGTGCTTATGGTATTCTATATCTTATTGTGCTATATAGATTGTGTAGGGTTATTCTTCACATGAGGTTTTGTTGTGTGTCCAATGCAGTTTTCTACCATGTGTTTTTGTAATGCTCTCTTCCCCACGATCCAAGTTTAGAGCAGCATGGTTGTTGAATCTAAAGGATATACAACTTTAGGTGTGTTCTTTTATATGTATGATTGTATTTGGGTTTGATGTTTTGAAACAACTCCCAATAGTTTCACCCAAGACATCCCATATCTCCCACTAACTCCACCTCATTTTAGAACTAACATGGCCTAGATTATGTTTGTGCCTCATGTATGTTATGATTGTTTTATCTAAGATGCTTACCTATTTGCAATCTCATTGAAAAACAAATTGAAAAACGAATTGGTTTATTCCTTGTTGAGTATTTTGTTTCATATTAATATGATTGTCTTTAAGTTGAAATTAGTGTCCTTAGCTAACACTTGTACATGGTTACATGGAATTCTAGGTTAATCTAGTAAAAGTGGTTGGTTTTGTTGTAAAATAAATGCAATATTGTGGAAGAGGATGAAAAAGGAAAACATGAACGTGGGAGTGTGGAGGCACCATGCACCTCATTGAATTTTGTAAGAAGATAATGTTAGAGAAGTTACTTGTAGATTGATAGTTGGTTTGAAAATGTTACTAAGGTTGGTTTGAAAAAGTCATATGAAGAAGGCATCTTAAATAAATCACTGGGAAAAGGAATGTCACATGTTGGAGAAATAAACATTTTGAAATAGTCTTCAACTAGAAGAAGTTCCAAGAGAATAGAAATAGGTTCTTTGAATAATAAAAGATCGATGGGAGAAAATATGCCACCACATTAAACATAACTACTATGAGAGAAGAAATAAGGGAAAAAATATTTCTCAGGCTATAATGACATATGTTCCAAAAAAACAATTATAAGAAAGAACATTAGACACACCCACTTCCAAACATGCGTTAAGATAAGAATTTTCTTCTTAAGCATCTAGAATTCACACATCAAAGATACCAACCTTAAAGAAAGCATTAAGCTGATCAACTTCTTCTCATGCATCTCCTACGTCAGAAGTATCGACATTGAAACAAGCATTAAGTGAAGTTTACCCTTTGGAAGCATCTGAGGCAGGTGCATTTGAAACACTCGCATTGAAACAAGATTTAAAAGGGGAAACTACTTCATATTGAATAGGGACAACATATTCCAAATATTTATCAAGAGGAGAAGAAATGGAAACTCCAAAAGAAACATGCAAATTTGCAAGTAACATTTCAAATATTAGAGGAAGCTACTAGCAAGTTACCAAAAGGAGCAAGCATTGCTCAAAAATTGCAAGTTGGTAATATATCAACTTGGAAGAGTGGATAGGGTAAGAAATTTGAAGGAGGATCATAAATAGGAGGGAACACTACATTTTGGAACTTCCTTATCAACAACTACAAGAAAATCATAAGAAGTGGAAGGAATTTGTTAGAACATAGAAGGCATACCATCAAACACATTAGAAGCTAGGCATACATATGAAAACAAATGGATATCTAAACAAGTGAAGGATTGCATATGGGTTTCTTATTTACCTACAAGTGGCATCCTTAGTCCTTGGAGTAGTATCGATGGTAGTAGAATTGCTACAAGAACAATTAGTGTCAAGAATAACACCAGTACAAACATAAGTGAGACAATAATTGGGGATGAGAAATATATGTAACAAACGATAGTGAAAGTGCTAAAGCTAGTGAAAATGGAGATTATATTGAGATTGAAAAAATTAGTGTAAGTAGAGGTAGAAATAAGTGGCATTTCTTTATTTTGTTGGGGGACTCCCTTAGGTAGATATTCTACCCTTACTTCCATTTCAAAGTGTTGTAAGCATTTCTAAGGACCTCTTCTTCTCCTTCACACGAGGTGGTGGATTTCCCATCCCGCTCTTGCATTTATTTTTCATCCAGTCCTTCATTTTCCATTGAATCTAATTCAAAATATTCTCCCACTGGGTCTTATCCTTGAGGGCTTCCCGTGGTGGTAGTCCATGTATAATTTTTTGAGAGGTGTTGATATCATTTGAGGAACCCATTTGTCCCCTTGCTCCTTGGTTTTCGTTGGGCAATTTAATTGACTGTGAAAATACAGGCATTTATATGTCAATCTGGGTACATGAGCTTGTGAAGTACACTACAACGTATGTTCTAAGAGATTAGATTTCAATATTTATGCATAATCGAAACGAATTGGAAAATTCAAAAGTAAATTAGATTCTTTAATATAAATTATGAAAGTACTAAGTTTTTGGAAATTAAATTAATGTTAAACTAGAAAAGAAAACATAAAGATTATTGATCTAATAAAACATGATATTTTACCCTATGAAAGCATGGAGATTTTGTTCTAAAACTTACAAAATTTAATCTATGGAATCATGAACATTTTAATCTAAGAAAGCATAAACATTTAATCTATGGAAATCATGAGTTTTTAATTTATGATAAACATAAACAATTAATCTATGTAAAATAAACAATTCATGAGAATATGAAATAAATGGAAAGAATCTATACCATTCTCATAGATGTCCATGGGGGGCCTCCTGAGGATTGCAAGGTGTTGAAAATGCAGATCAAGGGAAGAGATTTAAATCACCAATTTCATTCAAAGCTACGACATACTAAAAAACTCACATTCAATGAAAAAACATAGAGTTCTTCTCCTTCAATAAGCAACAACGATTAGAAATTAATATCATCCTTGACATCTCTATTCCCTCCTCTCATCAAGGAGATTGCAATTTATAGAAGTTTGAGATAATTAACAAACTCAAAATTTTCTTGCTTGAGTTTTGGTCATGAGATCAAATCAAATAAAATTTCATGAACTTTTGGATCAAACATCAGCTGAGATATGATAAAACGTATCTCTTTTCCATGAATCTGCTAAATAACATATCGTTCAAGCCTTTTTGTTGACTGTGCATTAAATGAAGAATTGAAAAAAACATATATCGACATAATCTGCAAAAAATTGTTCCAAATAACTTCAAAAATCTCTCAAATGGTAAGAAATTTGAGAAAACTTCTTAACAATAACCTAGTTGGGCCTGTTTTGAACATAACCCATGTTTTGTTTTTCCGAAATTCGCTTTCCTTTGCTCAGAAAAAACATTTGAAGTTGACTGATCAAAACTATTGCGTTTTTTCCCTTGATTTGATGTTGGATGTTGACACATGCAATATGGGTGGAATTTGAACAATAGAAATCCATATTGGAATCTTTAGAAACAATATCCAGTTGTTAGATTTCTTCTAGAGAGGTTCTACTACCTCAACCATGGAGGTAGCTATGGAAACTTGACAAAATTGGAGCAACATGGACTTCCTAAACTGTCATTAGTAAATCCATGTGAAATTATTCTTAATTCATTAAAAATAATGGAAATAATAATAAAAAACCATGTAAACATGTATGTAGGAGTATGGTACGTTTATGAAGAAATATGGTTAAAAATGATGACAATGGGTGAATGGAATGGTGCGAACATGGATGGTTTCATTAACAAAATTATGACAAATTGGAGGCCCAACAATTTTCTTATCTTCCTCTTAGACGATTGATACATACGCAATGATTCAACCTAAATACTATTCTTCAGTGGCTCTTCTTCAAAATATTATCTAGAAATTTGAAGTTGTTTTTCGTGTTTTAATATTGACACCTTTCTTTTTCAACCATGGGCCCTGCATTTTTATTTTTACTAGAGGTCTAGAACTATCCCTATGAAAACTAGTCTTCTTAGTTTCGTTTGTGGGGGGGTTCAATAGGGTTTGGAGAAGGTGGGGTGGGGATGATTTCTTTGGGAAATGTTTCCAAAATTTCCATAGTCATGGAAACCAATACACTTCAATGGAAACTTCTCATTGGCAATTTGTTTCATATGGATTTGGTTATCTATTTGGACTTCTATAGCCTTGAGAAGGCCTTCCATTTTTCACACAATATAATCACAAGTGAGGAGCCCCATAAATGGGTAATTATATGGGCTCATTTTGCCTCCTAACTTAGCTTAATCCACCATTTTCATTAGTTTATTGCATGTTTTTTTATTATATTTATACTAATAGAGTGAGTTAGGTTGGTCATTATGCCATGGACTCTAATGTGTGTTTAATGCATATTTTTGGTCAATTTTGGAGATAAAGTCAAAGATTTAATGGACAATTGGCAACAATAATTTGAGGTAGACAAGGGAGAATATTTATAGGAGGGTATCCCCCTCATTTATGACTCCCCACTTTGAATTCTCCATCATGCAGCTCGGAGCACAAGCAGCCACATCAATTCACCAAACAGGCAGTTGAACAAGTGGAGGATAACTTTTGTTTATCTCAAGTATTGGGAGCCAAGTCTCTCTGATTTTAAGGAAGTTGTTGGGAGCTTCAGTTGTATAAGTAGAGAGGCCTAGGGACTCATTAGGTTTTTGGAAGTTAGTCAAATTTTCGAATTTTTGTTGCCACTTTTCTCTGCTCAACTTCGAGCTTACTTTTGTTGACAATTTCATGTAATATTATTATTATTTTGATAATGAAGATGAGATCCTATTCGAGCTAGCACTGAGTTACATCAGACGGCTAAAGCTCTTGGGTTAGGGCCAAATCCAAGCAGTCAAGCAACTCTTGTTTTGTATTTATATGCTTTGTTTCAGTTTATGAATTAGATGTAGTTAGATAGATTTCTTTCTTGGTTAAGAATAGGATGCTTTTGGTGATTTAGAAGGATGTTTCCATTTCAGTTTTTTGTAGTAGGTTAAAGAGTGATAGGAAAATGATACAAAAATGCCATAAATAGAGCCTTGGCCTCCTTTCCTCCCTCTAGGACCATGAACTGAGGCCAAGACCCTCTTGCTGCCACAAAAACACAGATTTGTCTTTTCCATAGGATTTCTGGTATTGTAGTTTTAGAAGGTTAATGCTTTGTTGTAGATCTATTTCACCATGCTCATTTCTGTCTTTGCAATAAATTTCCTTGCATGCTTTCTTTCCAGATAGCATTTTTCAACATTTACTTTCCTAGGTCAGAATTTAGACTACCTTGATGCAAAGTTCTGTTTTTTTTTTTTATGTAGCTAGTTTCCTTGCTTGCTTAATATCATGATGTGAGTTTCAGTTCTCTTGCAGCAATCCTCTTCTCACAATAATTCAACCAACCAACCATCACCATTTCTCTTTGATCTATGTTCCAAAAGTCACCCAAAGTCCCTCACGAATCTGCCTTAGCTTTATGCACTTTTCTCATAAAATTTCCTTTCTTTCCTTGAACAAGTCCAACCACCTTCCTCTTTCCTGATCCTTCTTGATGAACCCTAGACACCTTAACACATCACTCTAGCCTTTAGCTACCCTTTCCACCTACTTTCCCACCTTCAAAACCTCCAATCCTACTCTCAACATCCCCCTATAGACCTTCTGTAGATCCCCTGCAACCTCTTGTAGATTTTCCTGTAGGTGTCTTTTTGAAGTCTGATTCCAGGAAAAGCCTCCAGAAGGCCACCTGGGAACTCCTAGGACCCATCCTTTCCTTCCTATGCCTCTACAACCTCCAAAGCACCCTCCATTGCCACTTAATCGCTGCCACATTAAAAAACAAATAAATTACATGCATGACATTTTCACCTGAAAATATATAAAAATCCAAAAAGATGTTTTTTTTCTCATTTCCCTCTGGAAATAGCTTGAGTAGATGTTGTTTACTTCCTAAGTAGGTAATGGCATTCATTTTATTGTTTTTCATCTCTCTTTTTGAAAAAGTAAAATTAGTTGGTTAATTAGGGTTTGCTAGGTTTACTTCACATTTCAGTCTTCTTTTCATTTTTGCAAGTAGAGTAGCCTCTGTAGAGTAAGATTTCCTCTCTTTCATCACATATAGAGCTTCTTCTGGAATCCATAGAAGTTGGATCAAGCTCCTAGCCATTTTGCTTCAGCTGACTGAGTGACAACATGCAGTAAGAACTAGTACTTGTGCATACAACACCGTCACTTTCAAGTTTGTTAGGAACTACCAGGTTGATAAAAGTAAAGTAGGAAGCCTAGGAGTTGCAGCATTCTTGCTGCAATACTGGTGCTTGCCACATTTTGGCACCGTTGCCAGGGAAGCATCATAGTATTTTGTGATTATTGTTTTCCTTCTATTTTCTACTGCAACATTTTGCTACGTAGTTTATTTAAGCAAAAGTAGAGTAGTTGTTCCTTTCAATTTCTACATTTCCTTTTCAATTTCTAAAATTTCCATTTCAGCAAAAGTAGAATAGTCATTTCCTTATTTTCCTTTCAATTCTGCAATTTCCATTTCAACAAAAGTAGATTAGTCATTTTTAAATGACCATGGGAAGTGATGAATCTTTGGAAGATTATGAAGAGACGTTCTAGCTCAGTTATAAAAGGGCCAGGTGCACACTTGATCCCGAATCTTTGAAGTTGGCTCTGCTCAGGGGAATTCTGGAAGACCTTCTAGACACCCTCCATCTACTGGCTGGGGGAGACATCTACCAACTACCTTATGAAGACATAAAGACTGTTTTTAGAAACCATTCTAGGGCAGCAAGAAAGAGAGGTAGTAGGAGTCAACCCATAGCCAGTACCTCCTCATCCAATTCATCCCTGAAAGGTGAACTTAGAAACATGCTAGAAGACTTCAAGAGTGAGATGTTGCAAACTTTTGCCATGCAAATGGATACCTTGCATATCAAAAGAAAACAAGAGGAGGCATAGAGGGCTTTGGCCATTTTTTGTCCTAGGTGCACCAGGAGGCATCCTAGGAACGAATGTCCATTGAACTCTATAGAGGTTTGTGTAGTCTGTGAAGAAGATCATTCTACAAATAAGTGCCCTTCCTTGCCCAGACTTAAAGATGTATACCAGCGGGGTGAAGGAGCCACTGAACCACTCTATTTCCTGAACCAAAGGAGACCACATGGACCTAGACCATACCAGCAGGGGATGCAAGGGACATCTCAGGCATACTACAACCCCAACCAAGCCACTTCCATACCTCCTTGGGGCCCTCCTGCTCATCCTTCCTAGTCCACACCTCCTCCTTGGTCCTATCCATCTCAATATCATGCTCAACTAGCTGCTTATGCATTTCAATCCTATGCTCAGCCACAACTTCAGTGGAATCATCCTCATTAAGGGTGGAGGCCCCAATACAAATCCCTCCTACTCTTTTGCCTCCACCACCTATTCAACCACAATCATTTCCTCCTGCTCCACCAAGAAAACCCCAAATGCCTGCCCAGCCAAACCCGAACCCAAACAAAAGACAAGCCCAACAAGTATATAGTGGGGAACCATCATGCACATCTTATGTTGTGGAGATTCAGGAGATTAACCTATGATCTGGGAAGGTTCTCCCAGATACCCAGCCTCCCCGTCAGGAGGTTGAGGAAGATAAAGAGGAAAATGAACTGAAAGCAATTCCACCCTTTCCTGAGAGATTTCGATTTCTGTAACAACTCTCTGGATTTCGATTTCTGTGAAAATTGTGTATATGGGAAGTAGAATCGGGTGAGTTTCCCCTCTGGTGGTAAGAGGACAAAACAGATAATAGAGCTTGTGCAGAGTGATGTGTTTGGACCTGTGAAGGTTCCATCACTGGGTAAGTCTATATTCTATGTATCATTTATAGATGAATTCTCAAGGAATACATGGGTATATTTCCTGAAGAATAAATTTGAAGTCTTTGACATATATACATAAATAATGTCTCAAAATTATCTTGGACATACAATCTGTTGGTTGAGAGAATATCTCAACCACACAAAAATCTAGGAAGATTGTTAGGAACAGACTCCTCTAGTTAGAAAGACACAACTAAGACAAGTAGGAATTACATATTCCGACAAGGATTGTGGAATTCAGTTACCTACATGTCGTTTTTTCACTTGCAATGTATACTAAATATCTTTGTACACAGGCCACCAACCACTGACATGTTGAAACTACCATGAGGGTTTCATTCGAAGGAGGAAGAAATAGATCATGGGGCTTCATTGAATGAACCTCTGACATATACTGTGTATTCGTGGCATACTAAACAATACCCCTAATTTGACTAGATATTGGAAAATACCTCTAAAAATCACATTATTTAACCCCCTACCAATACAAACCCAATACAATTTCCCAATTTAAAAATGCCCTACTTTCACTACATATTGTAGGTATCCATTTTTTCATTAACATTTTTCACACCCCTTTATATTTTCTCATTAACTTCAACCTCCATTTTTTATACCTCATAATATAAAAACTTTTTACCCCCTATATGTTGTATATCTAACCCAAGAATATTATAGATCTAATAAGAAAGTATAAGATAATGCAAATAAACCCAAGAATATTATGAAATGCTTCTTTACTATCAAACCCTTAGGGTAGGGCAACACCATACATTCACTCCTTAAGGAAGGAGAATACTCCACAAGCCATCTGCCTGTTCATACAAGACTATTTCTCTTCATGTCCCTCCATGTGGAGTCTCTAGCCTCTATATAGGCCTCATACATACAATACCATGCATCAATACCATGGTTTACTCATACCATCAACTAATACCATGAGTCCATTACATTATTATTAACTACTTGTGGTCCCTTACATGACATGGGTTAACCACCTTATTTATTACTATGGCCCATCCCATTATTACATTATTACCTTGGGTACCTCCCTTGGTACCCCATATTATTATTAACTACTTGTGGTCCCTTACATGACATGGGTTAACCACCTTATTTATTACTATGGCCCATCCCATTATTACATTATTACCTTGGGTACCTCCCTCGGTACCCCATATTACCCCTCCACTGGTCCTCCACGTACCCAATGGTATTGTTATCACCCCAAGAAACTCTCCTAGGTTGTAGCTCGGAGATGCTCGGGAACATTACAAATTAAACTTATTCTTGTAAATGGATGAATGGAAGGAATGATGCTTATTCAAGCCAGATAACCACTTCTACTTTGCTTGACTCCAGACATGTGTGAACACCCCCAGACCACAAGGTTTTAGACCACCAATTACTCATAATTTAAGGATTGGGTGAATATGGAGAATACTGACCACACCATCAGATGCACAGGACCCTGTGATGGCAGGCTACAACCAATAAAGAAGTCTGCAAATCTAGTTCTCTAATGCACAAACAGGATGACAACTCTCTGGCACTAGTGGAAAAGAAACCTGAATAGCTCACTCACTGATACATACAGAATTTTAACACAGAGGTAGGATGACAACTACTCTAATGCTAAACATCAAGAGTTCAGAAATGCAGCATATCAAGCACAGCTTAGAAAAGAAGATAAATGGAAAGTGAGCAATTAACAACAAAAGAAGCTTGTATGAGCTGAAAATGAAGATGAGACGCTGCAAGTATCAAAGTAGTTACAGTCTCCAGAAGTTGAACCTTACATCAAAACTACAACCATCAACCTTGATTACATCTTGTTTCTAGGTATATATAGAGTTTCATTACAAAGGCACTCGGCCATTCTAAGTATGGAGGGGTCATAATTGACCACCAACCGCTTTAACTGCTTGATGGAGTCTCTGGTACATTTGCTTGCTTCAGTGGATAATTCTGATCTTTTTCCTACGTTCTGCTGTCCTCTCAGGTGGCTGAGGTGTCGTATAGGATGAAATCCATAACTGTTAAATGCGGCTATTTACTCAAGCTCTGTCATTTTCCTTCTCGGCCATACTGTCTGTTGAAAGCGGTTGTTGAGGAGGAAATGCACCTGGTACTAGTAGACTGGTCACCTTCATCCTTCGGGAGCACGGAACAGTTAAGAGACGTAGACTGCATAGCAGGTGGAGGATAGACGGTAGAGATGACTTGGCGGGGGATATCAGAAGAAGCGAGAGCGGAACGAGCGTGGGCCGTTGGATCCTGGCGGAACTGATCCAACGGTGATCGGGCGAGGAAGGTGTGCGACGGTTATCGGGTAAGGACAGAGGATTAAGCGGTAAGTGGTCTTGATCGCACCGCCTTTGGGCATTAGGCGGTAAAAGGGTGACGGTGTGCGATTCCATTCAGCGTGTGACACGTAGCAACGGAGGAGAGAGAAAAACCGCTCTCCATTGCATGCTAACGTGCCATCGCTTTGTGGGCGCGAAATGTGCAAAGGTCGTTCGATCTTGACAGAACTGATCGGACGGTGGAGGAGTGATCGGGCGAGTCGCTTTATCGGGCGCGACGGGAGTCGTCGGATCGGGTTTTTGGTAGTTTTGGGGCCTTTACGTATGGCAATGTATGATTGCAATCAAATCGCATCGCAATATCGTATCGGCAGAAACCGAGGGGTGCAACCTTTATACACACATGGATGCGACTTGCGATAGCGATTAAACCCAGACCTGATAAAGGAATTAATCGTTTTTAAGACTGATGAAGGGAGAATGAGCGGTGCAAGGGAAGGAGAAAATGACCGTTGTGAGTCTCTTTTGAGCATGACCAAGGACCGGGCTCACTTCCGACCTTTAGAAATCAAAGATATGTAGCAGAGATAATAGGTATAAAACATACCTAATGAGGGTTTTGAAATCTTCCCACTTAATCACTAGAGGTTCTCCCTCCAACCTCATGGTTTATGTGTGGCTCTCCCACCAAGTTAGTGCATGGCCCTCTAATTTTAGCCACGCAAATGAGATCTTTTTCCCTTCCTCGATTTGATGGACACTAAAATAAACTTCCAGTTGCTGCAACCAGAGGTTTAGCTTTAGAGCATTGATCTTGTCATGATATGGCTTGATATCGACTTTTTCTTCCATTTTAAACAAGGACAGTGATTGGTTCATAGCACTCAAACTGGATTTATCTTTTTTCGAGTTATTTCTTCAATTAGTTCTTTGTTTCTCCTCGATATTCTAATCCTCATTTTGATTTGTCCTCTACATTTGAACCCCCATCTTCTCTAAATATCCCCATCTTGCTATTCAAGGTCGTCATGAGGAGGTTTACATTGTGGTTGATATCCGCAACTTGTTGTTCCTGTAGAAATTCTCACTGTAGATTAAACTGATTATGCAATGTACTAAAGCAAAATACTTAATCTACTGCTACAATCAAAGTTGCGGAAGCTTAATCGATTTTGAGCAAGATCAAACAAAACACATGTAATAGAGAAGAAGATTCAACCACACATGAAACACAAAGAATACTCTGGGGAAACCCTTAGCTAAAAACCCCGCTATCTGTATTATCATACAAGGTGGATATACATCAAGATTACACAAATCTTTAGCTCCCATAGCTAACCAACTCTAAGTACAATCCTCCTAGATGCTCACAAGCAACCAAGGCTTCTCTCAAACCTTATTCTATGCCCTCAAAGCCTCCTATTTCCTTGCATTGTTTCTCCTGGGTGATCCAATTGTAACCTATGTGATTCTTACCTCGCACACTGCTCTGACCTCTATAGAAACTATGCAATCCTCAAGGAACCTTGTTTCTTTTGCATGGATGAGTTTCCTTTATAGGACAATTCCTTCAACTGATGGTACAATGTCCCTGTCTTTAATCTCAACTGGGTCTTTGTCTGAACTGACATGCATGAATTATTTATGAGAGAATATTCAGTTATTTGGAGTACATTAGTTGCATGCATGCATGCATTAACTGACTGAACTCACAATTAGTTCCTCCAATTGTTTGGAACTAGTTTAACTGGACTTAACTCAGTTAATTGAGCTAACTAATTACAACTCAAATACAACTCATCCTTATCTCCTTAATTAAGGGATAACTTCCTCAATCAAAGGGATAATTGTTGCATGTCTTCACAAAGACTTCATGTTTGAATTTCACCAACTAATTAACTTAATATGAATTGATTAATTATTTTTCAAATAGCTGGTGAGACTAAATTCGAATTTTAATTCTCGATTTTAATTCAAGGACAAATTAAAATTGGAACATATGTTGAAATGCTATCTATAGCAATGCTATTTTTAGCATTTCTTGTTGCTATTTTCAACAGTTCCAACTGCGTAAACCTCACCTCTATAGGATCACGAGGTTCGTTTACAGATTTGTCAGACATGATTAGGGTTTTGCGATTATTAACCCTGTCGATCTAGAACCCTGTAATCTCCACAAAATACCCAAGTAAACATTATATAATACCAAATGACCCATAAAGTGCCACGAATATTCCACTAGACAGTTCGTCAAAACAAATATGATAATAATATATTAAAATTTTGAATTTTTACACTATTACAGTTTTATTAACTTCTAGATCTGCAAATTTAGTTGCAATTAGTGCATGCATGTGAATGAAAATTATGCAAAAAATTAGAAAACGATAAAATAAGCTCACACACACATAAGACACAAGGTATTCTCTGGGAAACCCTTTCGGGAGAAAACCCAACTCGAAGGTGAGGCTACTTTGCTCTCTTTCTCTGTCTATAAATATGGTTGCAGGTGTAAAGAAGTAATGTATGTGGCCCATGGGCTGCTATAGTGCACATATCCTCTTTGTGCGTTATACTTCCTATCTCTCCTACCTATCTTTGCTCAACTATGGAACAAAATTCTCTCGAAAGAATGGAATGCCTCTTCCTCCTAATGGTCCAGTTATAACATAGTCTAATAGCCTACTAGTGGTTAAGTTTGACGACATCAACTCTTAACTAGAGTTACGATATAGACTCTTCTAAAGTCTTTTATATCAAAAACACATGGCTAGACCATTTTCCATGAACAATGGGGGTTGGCGCCAAATCCTCCCGAACTATAGGTGTGAAATCAGGGAGGTCAACTTCTGAGTGGCATAAATTTTGCATACGAACTCTGATTGACTTGCCTCCTATGTCGTTGGAAAGATATTTATGTGTATAACAATATGAATAGGTGTGACTCTAGAGTTACAATGTTTTACCCCCAAAAATACATTGTTTGATGCCTCAATATGCTCCCAGAAAGTTTCAAAACATGTTTCACCAAACTGGGTATCGTCGGTAAAAATGATCCCATGAGTTGATTCCTCCACTTTTTCCACTCTGAATGCATCAAGATTGATGACAAGCAATATAATGATCCAATCTGGATCAACTACACCAAACCCTAGTACCCAACAGATGGGCTATGATAATACCAAACCCAACGCGTGCTTAAGAAAGGCAGCCTCCTACAAGAGCTACCACCTTTCCTTTTGAAGTTATCACCACAAAATAATGCCAACTTCCTCCTCTCAACAATTGCAACTCTGACCCAAGATACTTGACACTCCCCAGAGTGGGAATGTTGTTCGAGAAGCTCTGATAGCAAACCCAAATACCCAAAACTCCTAGATCGAAAAGAGTATTTGTAGCTACCCAACACTAGTTGGGAATTCCCGCTCACTGTAAAAATACTGGAACAAGGAAACACCCAGAATAACTCTAAGATCAATGATTTTTCTACCTGCTAGCCTCCTATCTCCATCTTCTGCCAAGGGGCCCAAAATTTCTAGGCCCAATTCCTGAATACCCAAAACCAATCCCATGACTCAAGAACTTGCTATGAACCCCCAATTATATTTGCAAAGGACCTTGAGGCCTTGGTGACCTAGGAGTCCCTCAACCGAAAGTGAATGCAACAGTGAATAAACATAGCTATAAAGATTTACCCCTCGACTAAATGATACATTATGAATGCCAAAGGAGCAACCAAGAATACTTACTAGACTATCTATGGTAGAGCCTTAATTTAGAAACACTCCACCAGTTGTCCAGTTTAGGAAGCGCCCCCTCCACACTCAACCCAACCATTGGTAGAGCAAACTCCAATGTTTGGCTTCATCGGCATCCCAAACTTGCCTCATCTGACTAACAATAATACCGTAGGGGATTTTCCACTTGCATTCAAGAAACTTTATTATAGAAAACCAAAGATGAAGAAGCTTGCATAGGTTGACGACCTGTTCAAAGCCTTCACAACTCCCACCACCCTCTCGTATGCCCATAACCAAACTCACAAACAACAATGTTGCTCTCGTCAGCCCACCTATAAGGCTAGCACCCCTAACCTCGAACCTTCTATGTGACCCATACTGCATGTGTCAACACACCACATGTCCATTAGTTGAGTGAATTAGAGGGGCTAGTCCCACCCTCAATCCTAATGTAACAACATTCTTCCACCCACATTGGTTTTGTTTTTTGTTTTTTGTTTTTTGTTTTTTTTTGTTTTTTAACTGAGTTAAAATGTTTATAGGACATTACAACATCTTTACATAGTACTCCGAAAGAGCCTTTCTAGGCAATTACTTTTAACCTTTTATTATTTTTTAATTAAGCCCACATGTAATTATTTACAAACATTTACACCACGACAACACCTCCCCATAGCTTTTGCTTTTAGATTTAATTTTAAAATTGTTATAAAATTAAATTAAAATAACATATTTATAAATATTTTGATTTTGAAATGAGTTATGGTTTTCGGGCAAGTGGTATAGATAAGCCATGGTATTGGTCCATGGTATTGCAACAAAGCCTATTTACAAATTAATAATGCAGTAGTCTTTAGTGTGACTTTTTAGAGGTTTTTCCGGTGGGTTTTTTCCGGTCAAATTTCTCTAAAATCCGGCAGCAATTTATTGAAATCGCAAGTTTGATAGGTAGTTTCTGCACAATCAAAGCATCCTAGGGGTTTTCCAGGGTGCTGAATCCAAATATGCAGTTAAAAAACCATTTTAAATAATACAAATGAAGATTTAACCTCAATTTTTCCGGCGGATTCTGTCACCAGAATCTCCAAAAAGTCGCACTAAAGACAACTCCATTAATAATATCCATGGTAAAATGGGGATGAATATCGTGGTTGAGAATCTTGTTATATTGTATGTTTATTGTAAGTATAAAGTTTTAATTTAAAATAATGCTATTAAAATTTAAATTGCATATATATATATTATATATATTCTATATAATATATATATATATATATATATATATATATATAATATGATATATGAGTTATCGGTTTTTGGTAACGTGGTATGATAAGAAAGCCTATTTAGAAGTAGAATATCAATGACAAAATGAGGGTGAATATTCATGGCTAAGAATCTTGTTATATGTAAATATTAATGTGATATGTATATTTTGCTTTTCTTTTATTTAAAAAATGTTTGTAATTTTATCAATAAAAGCAATTTACAATATAAAAAAATGAATTTAAAAAATATTCACATCTAAAAGCAAATTTACAATATAAAAAAATAAATTTAAAAAATATTTACATCTAACGTCTAATGTTTAACATCTAACACCTTCACACCTACCCTATACTAGCATGTAGAGTTCCTCTCGACACAATAAAGGTTTAATTTTCTTAAGTTAATTTTTTGTTTAATCATGGTGAATCAGTTTATTGGAATATAGTTAAATAAAGGTTTAATTTTCTCTTTTTAATTTTATTTTTTACCTAGGGGTTGTCGCTATAACACCAAGAGTATATTCAACAACTCGCAAGTTGGATATACACCAGTAAGTTGCAACTTAGCAAGAGTCGAGACTCGAGGAGGTTGGGGACTCCTTGAGCCTTATCACAATATGTCACCTCGTCGAATTTGAAACCTAATGAAAGGGATGACATCCCATTGTTCCAACCACTTGACCATCCCACGAAAGAACAATTTTCTTCTTTAAATTTTAATTAATTATCTGATACATAGATGACGTGTAACGCCTCCTCCCACATTTACCCAAATAAGCTCGTCAGGGTAAACATGAGATGAGTGTCACTATGACATGAACTGACCTCCAAGTTCCAGTTAAGGAAGTTGGGCTGACAAACAGAACACTTACTAACATCCCATAAGGACTACAGATCACTGAAGTGTTGGATAACCACCCCAGGTGATCAATCCCTGAGCTGGAACCCTTTTTCTCTGACATAATGCCCCAACTGCATGCACAACAAGGCAAGGTTGCGGTTATGAGGCCCTAAATGCATGCACAAGGCTTATTCCATGTGGTTATGGCCTAAATCCTCTAGTTACGAGAATGGGGTGTCGAGATTTGTGCCACATTTTTAGGCTTAGCCTCTAGATCACTACTTAGAATTTCCTGTAACTTTCTAGAATGTAATCAAAAGTAATGAAAAAGCCATCCAATCAAAACTCAAGCAAGAACCTAACCCAAATATGCATAATCCATAACAAACATTTTGTCAAACATATGGCAAACATGTAAGTTACAAGTCATGAATGCATGTATTATCATAAAATGATAGTTTTCATCTGAGAATCACCAAGAAGACTTTAAGGCCTCTCTAGCCAGCTGCAATAACACTTGTTAGTCCATGCATTTATCAACCAATCAATAACTTACCAAAACATGTCAAGAACCATATATGGATGACCTCATATAACCAACAAATAACCAGCATGAAAAACATGGAAAATCAGCGATAATGTCAACATCATAATGAGTACAAGTAATCATAAATCACAATAGGAAAATAACTCTTATTAACATATGAAAATGCCAACCAAGTTAGGGACTTCCATGTACCACCCAACCATAGATTGTGTTGAACATAATCTATCTTTCACCCAATCACCCCTACACCATATTCTAATCATTAATGTGAGATATTATGAAATGAACCAAAACAAAATCAACTAAGTCTTCCAGAGGCCAAACCACCTCAATCCTCAACCACAGTGATTCTACCTTTATTGTCTAGAAATAACTAACACCAACCAGATCAGTCTCTACCCAAGCTGTCTAGGGCTCTACGAACTAGTAACGCAACTCACATCCTTCCATGGCTCCAGAGCGTTTGTTCCAACCGCGACTCTAGGGACTAGTAACTCAACTAACAAGGGGCTCCAAAGCGTTTGTCCCAACCTACGACTCCAATAATTAGTAACTCAACCCAAATTGTGCCAGGGCTTCCATAGCATTTGTCCCAACCCACAACCATAGGGAACCTAAGCACCAATTAGAAAAACAAGTGGAAAAACCCACAACACCATGGCTATCCAGGAAATGGAAAGTTAAGGCAAAAATGTCACACCCTCCTCCCACATCCACCCAAGTAACCATGCCAACCGGGGTAAACATGAGACGAGAGGCTACTATGATCAAATTCAACCTTCTTTGTGACCTTAAGGAAGTGGAATCGATATAACATCACACACAATCATCCAACATCATCAACATAACCCTCAGGAGACAAGTCAGTCACTCAGACAGCCTGTCCCTGGGTCCCACTATTGTTCTAGATCTCTTATACCATAGTCACTCTCATGCTATGGGCAAGGGAGTGACCAACAACCCAAACTTGCTCTCACGGGCTTGCTTACCGGTGACCAGGGACAAAAATTGCAAGTTTTGTGCCAGTGACCTCAAGATTTAAGTCACTTTTTTAGGCCCAGAGCCCAGGCCACTGCCCAGAATGGAGTGATAGCTTAGAATCAGTAAAAATAAAGGGAAAAAATCATGCAAAAGCAATAAGATGGACGAGACCATAACTAGAACCCTGCTAGCCATGACAGGCATTTCGTCAAACATCTCATCAACATGTAACATACAAGTGTAAACAACAGAATTGAGTGTAGGGATCTCATACTTATCTGAGAATCGCTATGAACCGTTGATCCCTCATGTCATTTGTTGCAATATCATCTATTAAGTCATAGACACAATATCCATTCATATACAAGAAAAAACATGTTGAGAGCCATACATAGTTGTTGTCATAAAATATACATATAACCAACATAATAGGAACAGAAATACCATGAACATATCAACCATCAAAATCCACATATACATCAATACATTTACACATGAAAATCAAGGGAATGAATTTCTCATTAATGAATGTAATGAACCAACCAAAGATGGGACCACCACGTTCCAACCGACCATAGATTGGCTGAGCCAAGTCTCTCTATAGCCAATCACCCCCATGCCATATTCCAAGCATGAATGTGGGACTCATAGAACACATAAAAAACACCAATCAACATGGATGCCACTTGAGTTCTCTGCCTACATCGTGAGGAATTTGAGTGCCTCCTAGTCTCTCAGGCTTTACCATGCGTCCACAATCTGATCCAGGGATCACTAGATCCTACACCGATACATACTCTCCAGGATTTACCACACATCCCATCCCGGGATCACTAGGACCAACGGAGAGAAAATCCACCTCTTGGCTTTACCATATATCCTGCCATTCACCGACAAGGATTGCTAGGCCCACCGAGGCACACAATATGGCTTTACCGCAACCCACAACCTGGTTTAGGGGTTACTAGACTAGTGGCTTCATGATCCTCAGTCTGGTTCAGGGACCACTAGACCATGTGTTTGTCAATTCGGAGATCCACCCCACTCAGTTATGAATCCAATCCAGCCATCCCACATAAATCGTATGAGATAACCCATCTCATCAAAGCTATTAGGAAATGGCAAGGCTAGGTTGAAAATATTGTCACACCTGGAGAAACCCATGCCATGGTAGAAAATAACCACGTGCAATCCCATGCATGCCAAATCTAGCAAGGAAAATACACATGCAAGTTGATACCTGCAATGAAGCCTGTTACAGTTGCTTAATCTTGTCTTTCCCTGCTTGATCTTTGCTTCCTCTTGCATTCTTTTCCTTTCTTGCTCCAATGCCAAAGTGCTCCAAGAAACTCTAAGTGTCCAAGAGTATGAGAGAGAGAGAGAATAATGAGAGAGCTCCAAAACTCAAGTAACCAAAAGGTTACCAACTGATCCTCAGAAGCCTTTTTATGAACGAGGCCTCTATTTTTTTCATTTTCCATTATTTTCCTTCATTTTACTCCTCACATGTAACCTGTGACCTTTCAACTCCTTTTTCTCCTAATTTCCATTTTTTCATAAATAATTGTGCCAAAAATGTCATTTTGTCTTTCCAAAGTCTTAGCCATTTCCTTTGCCAATTTCCTTAGCCATGAACAACCAAATGAACACCCCCTAGGATGTCTTGCCCAACTTTCAACTTGGAATAAGTGTCCCATCAACCGTGGTTATTGTTTATAACTATTATTACATGGAATTTTCATGAGGGCTATTCCATAAAACCATTGTCAATCCAGGAAAATATCCATGCCAATGATAACACATAACCAAAGAATGACATACATATAATATGGATCCAAAATCAGCAAGGAAATATACATGTAACCTGTTACTTGCAAAGTATCCCAATTGTAGTTGTTGATCCAATTGTTCCCTTGTGCTCCCTTTCTTTCCTTTGCCTTCTTTCTCCAAATCCAAGTGAATACTAGAGTGCTCTAAGCATGCTCCAAGGCTTCTCTAAGTGTGCAAGAGTATGGGAGAATGAAAGAATGAATGAGAGAGCCAAAAATTGAACTGACAAAAGTTGTGAATCGATCCTCTGAAGCCTTTTTATTATTGATGTCTCTATTTTCTTCATTTCCCTTTATTTTTCCTCTAGTTCCCTTTGCATATAAATGTGTGTTTCTTCACCTTCCTGTTCTCCTATTTTCCTTTATTTTCATAAATAAAATGTCAATTATTGTCTCTTTGCCTTTACCAATTTCCATAGCCATTAATTAATCACAAGTGATGCCTACTCATGTATTTTTCCCAACATTCAGGTTGGAATATGTGTTCCATGAGAAATATCAAATGGCTAGCAAGATGGCTAATTACAAAGACTCTCCCTATGAATCAGAAGAGCAGTATGGTGTTGGGAACTCTTCTGATTTGGCAGTTACATTGAGAAGCTTAAAGGAAGAAATAAGGAGTTGTAAGGTAGATAATGATAGAATCACGTAGACACAAGAGAAACAAGCAGAGGTAAATTTAGTGATACTTCAGAGTTTTTCAAATTTGCAATGATAGGGACCACGTCAGATAAGATATGAGCAGGAGGATAGAACTAATATGGCATATGGTAGTAGATCGCATGGTGGTCATAGGTTAGATAGAGATGACACAGTCAAAGATGGTAGATTATTGGACACTCCAGATAGGAGAGGGGATAAACACATGTATTATTCTAGTTATGATTCAGATAGATATCATGATCGTCATCGTGATCATCCTTATAGGAGGAGTGGTAGGGGCTATTTACCGAATGAGTTTAAGAAAGAAAAGCCACCAAAAATTGATGGAGAGATGAAGAAACCGCAGGATGCAGAGGCATGGTTTCTTGGCATGAGGAAGTTCTTCTGGTTGCATGACTATTCGGAGAACATGAAAGCTATAGTGGCTAAATTTAGTCTCAAAGGTAAAACAAACCTTTGGTGGGAAGATAGGAATAATTTTAGATGTATTCATGAGAAATATTTGACTTGGAGTGACCTTGAGCGGCTATTAAAGAAGAAGTATTTGTCAAAAAGATACTTCGATGATAGGGCAAAATATTTCTATGAGCTAAAGATGGGATCCATGACAGATGATGAATACACTAGTAAGTTCTTGGAGTTACTGAGGTATGTGCCTTATCTCACAGAAGAGAAGGCCAGGGTTCAGGGGTTCATTAGTGGATTACCAGTTAAATTCAAAGACAAAATTGAGTTCGATGAGCCTAGATCATTGGAGGAGGCCATTCAAAAGCTAAGGCATTGCTATGAACAATTGAAGCGCGGAGCTGAGACTAAGCTAGACTGGAAATGTAATGAAAAGAATAAAGGAAAATGTAATACAGGTAACAGTATAGGTAGCAAGCAAGGCCTTGGAATACAGGTAACAAGGAGAATGTTGCACCACCTAAGAAGTTCAATGCATCAGATAGAGGACAGGGATTCCAATAAGAAGAATAGAACAAGGAGACAGGCTGGAAGCCTATAGAGTGTTGTATTTGTGGAAAATATCATCACAGGAAAGATTGTTCACAAAATTAGAGTGGTATACCTTAGATATACAATTCACGCGAGGCACATACCATTAAGGATATTGGTCAGAGTATTCCACGTATTTATGCAACATTGGATAACAAACAGGTAGATCATCAGGCATCTATCATTGAGATGGATGGTAAGATTTGTGATCAAGGTATTTCTATTTTGATTGACCCCACATCTAATTATAATTATGTTAGCCTTGACTTGGTGGATATGTGTGGTTTGAGTAAGGAATTGCATGCAGAGTGTAGTTGGCTACAGGTACGGAGAAGCGAGTTCATCATTAGGTAAGAGTTTGTGCATTTTATTTGAATGGTATGCCTACCACAACACATTTGAATATATTACTGTTGGGTTCATATAGTATGTTGTTGGGCATGGATTGGTTGTATATTCGTAGAACCAAGATAGGTTGTTATGACAAAGCCATTGAGTGTGTTGATGACAATGGGGAACCAAGAATCTTATAGGGTAAGCAGAAAGCCACATCAATTAGGATGGTGATAGTTATGCAAGCAAATTGCAGTCACAGGAAAGGGTGTAAGTTATTTGCAGTGCATATTTCTAGTGATAAAGGTAAGAAAGTTGAGGATGCAAATGTGTTAAGCAGGTACCCATTTTTACAGTAGTTCAAGGATGTATTTCATGAGGACATTACAGAGTTTCCACCTCATAGGAGGTATACTTTTCTATTAAGTTAGTGCATGGGGCAACTCCAGCATAAAAAGCACCTTACATGATGATCACACTTGAGTTGGTTGAGTTGAAGCTATAGTTGAAGGAAATGTTGGACAAGGGGTACATTAGGCCAAGTGTATCACCATTGGGTGCACCGGTATTGTTTGTGAAGAAGAAAGATGGAACTCTCAGATTATGCATTGACTACAGGCAGTTGAACAAAGTGACCATTAAGAACAGGCATTCGTTGCCGAGGATTGATGACTTGTTCAATCAACTGAAGGGAACAATAATGTTCTCTAAGATTGACTTGAGATCCAGATATCATCAAGTACGCATCAAAGAAGAGGACATTTACAAGATCGCATTCAGGACTAGGTATGGGCATTATGAGTTTGTTGTAGTTCCATTTGGCTTAACTAATGCTCCAGCTACACTAATGCTCACGCTTAACTGGTGCAATCCCCGGAAGTGATGATTGACATTATGTGATTCATTTCACTAGTTTCAATCCCACTTCTTCACCCTTGTGAGCATCACTCGATGCAATGAGTGTTAAGTGAACTATTAAAAAATCATGAGAAATTAGTTAGTTACGACTAGCTCTCATGGAAATGGTCATATGTGAATGACTTACTTAACGCAGTCCAATCCCAAAATGATATCTAATATAATGCACTGTGTAAACCCCCTAATACTTAAATTCAAAAAGAGTGAAGGGATCTCTACTTGAATGATTGATGAGGCACAATACTTGCTAAGGTTTTGCAAATGGGGTAGCAAGCTAAGTGGGCTTGATTGTGGGGAAAACTCCACAGTTAAGCGCGCTTGAGGCAGAGGCGATATGGGATGGGTGACCTCCTAGGAAGTCATGGTTACCGGGTGCAAGCCCCGGAAGTGATGATTGATGCTATGTGATTCATTTCACTAGTTTCAATCCCACTTCTTCACCCATGTGAGCATCACTCAATGCAATGAGTGCTAAGTGAACTATTAAAAAATCATGAGAAATTAATCAATTACGATTAGCTCCCATGGAAATGGTCATATGTGAATGACTTACTTAATGCAGTTGAATCCAAAATTGATATCTAATATAATGCATTGCGTAAACCCCCTAATACTTAAATTTAAAAAGAGTGAAGGGATCTCTACTTGAATGGTTCATGAGGCACAATACTTGCTAAGGTTTTGAAAATGGGGTTGCAAGCTAAGTGGGCTTGATTATGGGGAAACTCCATAGTTAAGCGCGCTTGAGCCAAAGGCGATCTGGGATGGGTGACCTCCTGGGAAATCCTGGTTACCGGGTGCAAGCCCCGGAAGTGACGATTGACGCTATGTGATTCATTTCACTAGTTTCAATCCCACTTCTTCACCCCTGTGAGCATCACTCGATGCAATGAGTGCTAAGTGAACTATTAAAAAATCATGAGAAAGTAGTCAGTTACGACTAGCTCTCATGGAAATGGTCATATGTGAATAACTTACTTAACGCAATTGAATCCCAAAATGATATCTAATATAATGCACTACGTAAACCCCCTAATACTTAAATTCAAAAAGAGTGAAGGGATCTCTACATGAATGGCTCATGAGGCACAATACTTTCTAAGGTTTTGCAAATCGGGTAGCAAGCTAAGTGGGCTTGATTGTGGGGAAAACTCCATAGTCAAGCGCGCTTGAGCCAGAGGCGATCTGGGATGGGTGACCTCTTGGGAAGTCCTGGTTACTGGGTGCAAGCCCCGGAAGTGTTGATTGACGTTATGTGATTCATTTCACTAGTTTCAATCCCACTTCTTCACCCCTGTGAGCATCAATCGATGCAATGAGTGCTAAGTGAACTATTAAAAAGTCATGAGAAATTAGATAGTTACGACTAGCTCTCATGGAAATGGTCATATGTGAATGAATTACTTAACTCAGCTGAATCCGAAAATGATATCTAATATAATGCATTGTGTAAACCCCCTAATACTTAAATTCAAAAAGAGTGAAGGGATCTCTACTTGTATGGTTTATGAGGCACAATACTTGCTAAGGTTTTGCAAATGGGGTAGCAAGCTAAGTGGGCTTGATTGTGGGGAAAACTCCACAGTTAAGCGTGTTTGAGCCATAGGCGATCTGGGATGGGTGACCTCCTGGGAAGTCATGGTTATCGGGTGCAAGCCCCGGAAGTGATGATTGACGCTATATGATTCATTTCACTAGTTTCAATCCCACTTCTTCACCCTTGTGAGCGTCACTCGATGCAATGAGTGCTAAGTGAACTATTAAAAAATCATGAGAAATTAGTCAGTTATGACTAGCTCTCATGGAAATGGTCATATGTGAATAACTTACTTAACACAGTTGTATCCAAAAATGATATCTAATATAATGCACTGCGTAAACCCCCTAATACTTAAATTCAAAAAGAGTGAAGAGGTCTCTACTTAAATGGTTCATGAGGCACAATACTTGCTAGGGTTTTTCAAATGGGGTAGCAAGATAAGTGGGCTTGATTGTGGGGAAAACTCCATAGTTAAGCACGCTTGAGCTAGAGGCGATCTGGGATGGGTGGCCTCCTGGGAAGTCCTGGTTACCGGGTGCAAGCCTCGGAAGTGATGATTGACGCTATGTGATTCATTTCACTAGTTTCAATCCCACTTCTTCACCCCTGTGAGCATCACTTGATGCAATGAGTGCTAAGTGAACTATTAAAAAATCATGAGAAATTAGTTAGTTACGACTAGCTCTCATGGAAATGGTCATATGTGAATGACTTACTTAACATAGTTGAATCCCAAAATGATATCTAATGTAATGCACTGCGTAAACCCCCTAATACTTAAATTCAAAAAGAGTGAAGGGATCCCTACTTGAATGGTTCATGAGTTACAATACTTGCTAAGGTTTTGCAAATGGGGTAGCAAGCTAAGTGGGTTTGATTGTGGGGAAAACTCCATAGTTAAGCGCACTTGAGCTAGAGGTGATCTAGGATGGGTGACCTCCTCGGAAGTTCTGGTTACCAGGTGCAAGCCCCGGAAGTGATGATTGAAGCTATGTGATTCATTTCACTAGTTTCAATCCCACTTCTTCACCCCTGTGAGCATCACTCGATGTAATGATTGCTAAGTGAACTATTAAAAAATCATGAGCAATTAGTCAATTACAGCTAGCTCTCATGGAAATGCTCATATGTGAATGACTTACTTAACACAGTTGAATCCCAAAATGATATCTAATATAATGCATTGCGTAAACCCCCTAATACTTAAACTCAAAAAGAGTGAAGGGATCTTTACTTGAATGGTTCATGAGGCATAATACTTGCTAAGGTTTTGCAAATAGGGTAGCAAGATAAGTGGGCTTGATTGTGGGGAAAAATTCACATTTAAGCACACTTGAGCTAGAGGCGATTTGGGATGGCTGACCTCTTGGGAAGTCCTGGTTACCGGGTGCAAGCCCCGGAAGTGATGATTGACGCTATGTGATTCATTTCACTAGTTTCAATCCCACTTCTTCACCCCTGTGAGCATCACTCGATGCAATGAGTGCTAAGTGAACTATTAAATCATCAGAAATTAGTCAGTTACGACTAGCTCTCATGGAAATGGTCATATGTGAATGACTTACTTAACGTAGTTGAATCCCAAAATGATATCTAATATAATGCAATGCTTAAACCCCCTAATACTTAAATTCAAAAAGAGTGAAGGGATCTCTACTTGTATGGTTCATGAGGCACAATACTTGCTAAGGTTTTGCAAATGGGGTAGCAAGCTATGTGAGCTTGATTGTGGGGAAAACTCCATAGTTAAGTGCGCTTGAGCCAGAGGCGATCTGGGATGGGTGACCTCCTAGGATGTCCTGGTTACCGGGCGCAAGCCCCGGAAGTGATGATTGACGCTATGTGTTTCATTTCACTAGTTTCAATCCCACTTCTTAACCTGTATGAGCATCACTCGATGCAATGCGTGCTAAGTGAAATATTGAAAAATCATGAGAAATTAGTCAGTTACGACTAGCTCTCATGGAAATGGGCATGTGTGAATGACTTAACGCAGCTGAATCCCAAAAAGATATCTAATATAATGCACTGCGTAAACCCCCTAATACTTAAATTCATAAAGAGTGAAGGGATCTCTACTTGAATGGTTCATGAGGCACAATACATGCTAAGGTCTTGCAAATGGGGTAGCAAGCTAATTGGGCTTGATTGTGGGGAAAACTCCACAGTTAAGCGCACTTGAGCCAGAGGCGATCTGCGATGGGTGACCTCCTGGGAAGTCCTAGTTACCGGGTGCAAGCCCCGGAAGAGCATGTTGAGCATTTAACAATAGTGTTGAGGTTGTGAGAGAGCATGAATTTTATGCTAAGATCAACAACTGTAGTTTCTTTCAAACTGAGGTACACTTATTAGGGCATGTAGTCTACAAGGAGGGAATTGCAGTAGATCCAAAAAAGATATGGGCCATCATGGAGTGGGTGGCTCCTAAGAATGTGGATGAATTGAGATCTTTCACAAGGTTCGCAAGATATTATGGGAGGTTCATCAATAACTTCTCACAGATTGCTTATTCTATTAAGTCATTGCAGAAGAAAGGTAAGAAGTTTGAATGGGAAGAGGAGTGTGAGGCTAGTTTTGAGTAGCTTAAGTAGTTGTTGACACATGCACTAGTGTTAAAGATTGCAGATTCAGAGAAAGAGTTTGTAGTATGCACAAACGCTTGCAAGAAAGGACTTGGTGGGGTCCTTATGGAGGATGGATAGGTGGTATGTTATGAGTCACATAAATTGAATGATCACGAGAAGAACTACCCCACGCATGATCTTGAGTTGGCAACGATTATACATGCATTGAAGATGTGGAGACACTATCTTCTGGGAAGGAGGTTCAAATTGATGAGTGATCATAGTGGTTTGAGATATCTATTTGACCAACTGAATCTGAATGGCAGGTAGGTTCGATGGTTGGCTATGATCAGTGAGTTTAATTTCGAGATTTGATACATCAAAGGTAAAGAGAATAGAGTGGTAGATTCTCTTAGCAGGTGGATACAGGTAAATCACTTCACAACTATGAGCTCCTATGGACAGAATTACAAGCTAGGATCTTACATGCAGGTCAACAGGATGTCAAATATATGGATATTATGCACAAGTTGTAACAAAGTACATGTATAGGTGATGGTACAGGTACATGTGATAGTACATGTATAAACACAGTTGATGGTATAGGTATAGGTACATGTAGTGGTATAGGTACAGGTGCAAGTGCACAGGATGTGGACTTGTAGAGTCTCCAAAATGTCTTCAAAATATTATCCAGTTTCACTTTTATCGCCACCATTTCACTCACATGTCACAACTCCATAGCCATATAATCCTTCATTAGCCTCCATTTTCATAATTATATGGGTTCCATTTGTGTTTTCCAAAAGTTAATGATTTTTAGTATTATAAGTGAATTAAATGGTTAAGACTTAAAAGATGACATATACTTGCTAATACTTAAAAGTGGCTTGAGCTTCATGACATGTGTAGGTCATTTGGAAGCTTCCAAGGCACCCTTATGTGGCCTCCAATGCTCAAATTCGAATTCTCTTCAAGATATGGAAGAAGATTTGGATAAAGGTTAAAGAGGACATGTGTCTCATCATTACCTATTTGAGTTGTAACTCTATGAGATTTTTCTAGGGATCTAGGGAGAGAATAATGGGCCCCCATTAATGAGGTAGCCTCTTATGTTTTTGTATAAATAGGAGATCCTCCTCCTTTCAAAGGCATGTGTAAAGTTGGGGATACTCAGGTGGAAAGTTAAGATTACTTATGAATGGAATTTAGATTTAGCACCATGCTCATGAGTGATGTTCGCCTTGATTGGTAATGCTTGCACTGGGAGCCTCTCAACTTGCCATATCTCATGCTTTTGGATTGGCCACCTACAATGTGTGAGATTTATTGTTTTTCATAGATTAATATTTATTTCTGTCTTAGATTAAGATTTATTTATTCCATATCTTTTACTATGTGAGAGGTTAAGAGTGATTATTTTTATTTGCTTTCCTATCTAGAAGTTAAGAGCGATTGTTTTTATTTGCTTTCCTATCTAGAGGTTAAGAGCAATTATTTTTATTTTCTTTCATATCTTTTCCTATGTGAGAGGTTAAGAATGATTGTTTTTGCTTTTGTTTCATGTCATGTGGTTTTGATTATTCATTTCATAGGATCCTGATTTGATAATGCACACATGATCCCTTAGAGTAGATTTCATTTCATGCAATTTCATTTCTAAAAGAGTGGTGTGCTTTTCAATTCCTACAAGAGTGAAAGATTAAGATTTCACTTCCACCCGCTATACTATAATTGTACCATAATTTCTTTTGAATTGTTTGTTGAATTAAAATAGGTGAATTTTGGTTTGTCGTTATTTGGTTTCGTAGTTAGATTGATCTAAATTGAAAGTTAATTTCTAGCATATGCAATGCACGCACGCTTCGCAAGTTTTAGGAAACCTTCAGCTTGATAATTAAATGATAGGTAATTAATTTGCTTCAACAGGACTATTGCCTTACAATAGATGAATTGGTTAGATTTAGAGATAGAATATATGTGTTAGACAACATTGAGCTCAAGAAGGTGATCCAACATGTCACCCAGGTTATCAGAAGACACTGACAACAATGAATAAGTTTTACTATTGGATGAATCTGAAGAGGGATGTAGCAGAGTTTGTGGCTAAGTGTTTTGACTGTCAGTGTGTGAAAGCAAAGTGCAAGCATCCAGGTGGATTGTTACAATCAATTTCGATTCCATAATATAAATGGGAGGTCATTTCCATGGAATTCATCACAAGTTTACCGAGGACAGTGGGACAACATGATTCCATCATGGTTGTTGTGGACAAGTCGACAAAGCTTGCACATTTCATTCCATTAAAGTCTACATTCTTAGTAGTGATGTAGCACAAGTATTCATACGATATGTGGTCATATTTCACGGTGTTCCAAAGAAGATTGTGTCAGCCAAGGATGTGAAGTTCACTTCCAAGTTTTGGAAGGAGTTATTTACAGGTTTGGGCATAGAGTTGGACTTCAGTACAACTTATCATCCTCAAATAGATGGACAAACAGAGATGGTCAACAGGTTATTGGAGCATATGTTGAGGATGTATGTGATGCATCAACAATGAAAGTGGGAGGAGTATCTTCCCTTGGTTGAGTTCGCGCACAATAATGGTTATTAGGAGTCATTGAGGATGAGTCCTTTTGAGGCATTGTATGGGCGGAGTTGCAATACTCCTATTACTTGGAGTGATCCAGTGAAAAAGGTGTTGATTGGACCTGACATGTTGGCAGACATGGAACAAGGGATGCAGGTGATCAAGAAAATTCTAAAGGCAACACATGATAGGCAAAAGAGCTATGCAAATCAGAACAGGTTGCTCAAGGAGTTCCAAGTTGGGGAACATGTGTACTTGCACATCAAGCCGAAGAAGAGCTCCTTGCAGATTGGATCATGTGCCAAGATGGCACTACGATTTTGTGAACCCTTCATTATTGTTGAAAGGATTGGGCTGGTAGCCTATCGACTTTCACTGCTTCCGACAGTGAAAGTCCATGATGTTTTCCACGTGTCATTGCTTAAGAAGTATGTTAAAGATGTTGATCATGTGATTGACTAATCTGTATTGTAGGTGGAACCAGATGGAGAATTCTAGCAAAAGCCTCAATGTAGATTGCAGAAAAAGGTGCTCATGCTCCAAAACCGAGAAATCAAGCAAGTTAAATTGCAGTGGAAGCACTTTGGGCTGATGAAGCTACATGGGAGATGGCAGATCAGATGTAGGCTATGTACCCTTCCTTGTTTGGCGGTTGAGGAAAATCAATTTTGGCATGCTGTTTTGGTATCGTAGTTTGGTATATGTCTTGATATACACTTTGGTATATGGTTGATGATGTTTGGTATATGTACATATGTATATGGATGTAAATACTAGCATGAGCTATGTTATAAAGCTCCAATAAGCGGTATGGGTGTCATGTCATTATGATATTATGCTTGTTATATTTCTATGACCTAATAGTTGGAATGACAGTTGATGTATTGAGGCATCAATGGTCCTTAATGAATCTCAGCTAAGTATGGGACCCTTATGCTCATAATTGTTCTTTACACCTGTAGTTTACATATTCGTGATATGTTTGACAAAATGCATGTCATGGCTAGTAGGGGTCCAGTCAAGGTCTTGAACAAGTATTTTCTTTAGTAATGTCATTTCCATTTTAATTTATTATTCTGAAGAGATGGTTCAATTCTGGGTAGTGACCAGTGCTCTGGGCTTGGAAAAGTGGCTCAAATCCTAGGGACGCTAGTACAACGCTGACAAAAAGAGTCTCTAGACGTTGGAAGGTAAGCTTGTGAGAGCGATTGGAGGTGTTTGGACATTGTCATGCCTATAGCTTGAGAATTGCTGCAGCTTAAGTTGTCTAAAAGCTCAGTGGGAGACAAGGAAAAGTTGTCTAAAGTGTTGGATTGGTTCCTAAGGGTCCTAAAAAGCTGATGTTGAATGTCTATATGGTGTGTTTCCGTTGGTTCCACTTCCTTAACGTGACATAGGAGGTCAAATCATATCTTAGTGGCCTCTCGTCGCATGTTTACCCTGGTTGGCTGGTTTCTTGGGTAGATGTGGGAGGAGGGTGTTACAAACTTTCATTACCATTCCCTCAAAAACCTAATAAACTACCTGCCCAAACACTTCCGAATCTAAACAATAAAAATAAACAAGCTATTTATAATGTCGAAGGACACAATTTTCAAGCTTCTATGATTATCCCATTATGTCTAAATGATGTTCAACTTAGATCAGGTAGGGTTTTACTAAAGAAGTCAGCAACAACTGTCATCCAAAAATCTAAAGAGAATGAAGTTATTGAGAAAGATGTAAATCTTGATCAAGAAAACATTTCCCTAAAGGAAGATGTTCCTATACTATCTTAGGATGAGCAAAAAAGGCAAGCTCCTACAATTCCTCTAGTAGAACAACTTTATGTTTCTTTGCAAGATCCACCTTTTCTTGAAAGGCTTAAAATTGATAAAGGAATAGAAAGGAAAATTGTTTTATGAGATTATGATATGGTAGATGAACTTAACAATATTTGCATTAAAATTCCTTTATTACAGGTTATAAAGGAAATACCAATATTTGCAAAAATTATCAAGGAGTCATGCATTAGCAAACCAAGAAGAAAAAGAAAACATATCAAAAAGATCCAATTGGTAGGAAAAATTGTTGATATCATGATGAAAAAACCTATTGTTAAAAATATCTAGATCTTGGTAGTCCTATTATGAAAATTCATGTCAATGGTATTGAGATTCCAAACAATTTAATTGATTTAGGAGAAACCATTAATATCATGAGTAAACACCCCGGCTGCGGGTGATTAAATGGCGATTTAATGCGGGGGCGGCCTCATTACTGGGCAAGTGGCCGCCCAAATCTGCCAGATGTCGAGGAAATCCTCGAGCCTGCTTCCTCCGTCCGATCATTATCAATGCTGCCCTTAATTCGCGTGGGCAACTTGCCGTTTGCAGCTCTATATCAGTCATTCACCTCGCCCCGCCGGTGCACTGTGTGCAGTTGGATTGCGTTGGGATGTTAAGCGTATGGAATGTCGTTCCTTGGGTCTTTAAGAGCTAGCCTCCGTTGGGTAGGCAGCCTTTGTGGTCTGTGCATTGTTTTCTCTGGTCGTGGATGATTTACTCCTGTGCGTCCAAGTTGACGATTAAGCCGTGGTTGCGATTGCTAAGGTTCAGACCTCGGCCCTTTGCTCAGAAGGCCTTGGTCTTTACCTTGGGGCGCTCGGGCTCTCTCGTCTGCCCGCTTCAGTCTGCTCTGGTCTTTGTTTGCATTACGCCCTTCGGTGCTCTGGGAGATTCTCTGCTTCATTTCGCGGTGGTAAGTTTCGTCCCGCTCATTTGTGTTTTTTCAAAGGTTTATTTACCACCTTGTAAGCTTCTGCACATTAATCCGCCCCTGGACAAGGTCAACTAGTCCTCAGCGCTCTGTAGCGAGGGGCAAACTAGTTTTCTGGGTAGCATTATGTGCAGTTTTTCTTCAGGATGCCGCGTGAACGGCAACGCCTCATCAGTCGACGGGGTGGGTCCAAGGGAGGCGCAAGAGGAAGAGCTTCCCCTCAGCGATCCTCATCATCATTTGACTCCCCCTCTGAAGAAATCAGCTCCCATGGAGCTAGGCGGGGCCGCGACAGAGGAAGAGGGCGGGGACGGGCAGCTGCGTGCTTGCATAGTTCTCACCCCTCTACCCGCTTCTGGTTCCCATGCTCCTTGGACAATGCCACTTACTATGTATCAGTGCGGATTGAGAAATGTGAACACGCAGCCTCTCTAGAGGTCCCTGCGGAGCCACGACCACCTTCTCCTGTTCAGTGTCCAAGGCTGCAGCCTGCGGAAGCCTCGGGTACGGTGGCGGGAACAATGGCGGGATCAAGCGAGCCAACAAAGAATGATGCCCCTTATACAGATTCGAGTGCGTCCGATCAGTATGGTTGCAGAGTGGTGGAGGAGAAACCATCCACCTCCGTGGATGCTTAAGCTTGTCGCTTGGCTGTTTTGGGGACTGCTCTTACAGTTTCAGGATGTATGCACGGTTGTCACAGTGCGCAATGTTTGTTACGGGTCAGTCCTATTCTTTTTGGGTCGGTTCAAGACGAAGTATGTATGTATTTACGTTTGCTGGTACTTCAATGACTGTAAGTTTCCCCTCGCCACGGCAGGGATAGGGAGTTTTCGGCATGTATCTAGCTTTCCATGGGTTCCGGTTTGTGTTCAGTTGACAGTTTCATAGTCTTTCAATCTCTAAGGTTTTTCAGTCATGGTCGGTGCTACTGTCCAGCTGTAACCATCTCAGCATGGCAGATGTAAACTTTTTGTACTCCTCTTTTGTATAATAATAGAAGTAGCATAAATTACACACAAAAAAAATATCATGAGTAAACAAACAATGGAGCAAATTAAGCTTCCTAATATTCAATATACTCCTATATTATTACAATTAGCAGATCGATCTGTTATCAAACCTGATGGAGTATTAAAAGATGCGTGTGTTTCTCTAGATTCTTGTGAATATCGTGTAGATTTCATGATTTTAACTCCTAAGAAAAATTTAGGAGGCCACCCATTGATCCTTGGTAGACCTTGGCTAGCTACAATTGATACATTCATAAGTTGTAGATATGGTGATATGTATATTTCATATGGAAATTCCACTAAAAAGTTTACCTTGTATCCTTCTGCAAAAACAATAACTTAAGTAGAAAGTGAGATTTGGATAGACGATGATAATGAAGACTTTAATGATTTGCAACCAATTTATAATTTTTCACAATTAGATGAAGAAGATCAATTGATAAATTTAATGAATAATAATGATTCTTCTTCATGCTATGAGAAAGATCAAAGTTTTCAGGAACAATGCAATATTGAATATTTATCATCTCACCAAATGGCTTTACATTCTATGGAAAAATTTGGCAATTCTCAAGTAGAATTTTTTCCAAATAAAACATTGAATATTAACAATACTTTGGAAGAATTTCAAAAGAGAAAATTGATATAGATGCTACAAAGACACTCTTCTTCCTATGCATGGGAGTACACTGACATGAAAGCGATTGATCCTAAAACTTGTATGCATCATATTTATATTCAAGAAAATGCCAAACCCATTAGACAACTTCAGAGAAGGATGAACCCTAATACGAGAGATATTGTTAAGGAAGAATCACAAAAAATTCTTAATGTGAATTTCATTTATCCAATATCAAATAGTCAATGGGTGTCACCTTTAGTGATTATTCCTAAGAAAAATGGAAAGTGGAGAGTGTGTATTGATTACAGAGAATTAAACAAAGCTACTTTAAAAGATCATTTTCCACTACCTTGTATAGATCAAGTATTAGATACCTTGGCAGGAAAGAAGTATTTTTCATTCTTAGATGGTTTTAGTGGATATAATCAAATCCAATTAGCATCAAAAGATTAATATAAAACTACTTTTACATGTCCATGGGGAACATATGCCTATAGGGTTCTTCCCTTCAGATTATGTAATGCACCTGCCACATTTCAGAGAGCAGTTTTAGGTATTTTTTTATTATCTAATTCATGAATGTGTGGAAGTGTACATGGATGATTTTATTGTGTATGGTGATACTTTTAAAGAAGCTATGGAAAATCTGGAAAAAATTCTTGTTAGATGTAAAGAGGCAGACCTTTCATTAAGCCATGAGAAATGATTTATGATTTTCAATGAAGGGAATGTTTTAGGCCACCATATTTTGAGTGATGGAATTAAAGTGGATATATCTAATGTAGAAATTATTTCTAAAATTTCAATTCATGTTTTCCAAAGGGGTGTAAGAAGTTTTACAGGATTTACTGGATATTAGAGGTGATTCATAGAAAATTTCATAAAAATAGCCTCTCCACTTTTCAAACTCCTTACAAAAGATTGTGAATTTGCTTGGAATTCTGACTATTAGAAAGCATTTGAGACATTGAAACAAAAGATTATTAAAGCACCAATTTTAAGAGGACCTAATTGGGCTCTTCCTTTCCATATTTATGTAGATGATTTAGATACAACTCTAGGGGTTCTATTGGGACAAAAATATTTAACTCCTTATGCCACCTACTATACAAGTAAAAATATGACTCCCGTAGAGTTAAATTACACTATAATAAAAAATGAGTTTTTAGTTGTTGTTCATGCCATTAATAAAATTCGTTGTTACATTACTAGTTATGAAACTATTATTCATACAAATAATTTCTCCATTAGATATATAATGAACAAACTAATCACTAAGGGTAGAATTACAAGATGGTTGTTATTACTACAAGAATTCAACATTGTTATTACAGTTGTTGATTTTCTTTATAGATTGCAGAATAATAATAAGGATGTTCTTGTAAAAGATAACTTTCCTCATGAATATCGTTTTGCAGTATCTACTAAAACACCTTGGTTTGTAGATATGGCTAATTATTTAGCTACAGGAAAGTTACCTCTGCAACTATCAGCTAGAGAAAGCAAAAAGTGATCAAAACCAGTGCACCTTATTCCTGGATAGATGGATAATTGTATAAAACTGGACTTGATTTGCTTATCCGAAGATGTGTTTGAGAAAATGAAGTACCTGAAATCTTGAAAGCTTGTCATGATGAACCATGTGGAGGACATTTTTCTGGTAAAATAACTTCTTACAAAATCCTTCTTTGGTGATATTATTGGTCATCCACGATTTTTAAGGATGCCAAAGAATATGTTAAAATATGTGATAGTTGTCAAAGAATAGGGAAACCCATTCCATTAAATGAGATGCCTCTATAACCACAGGTACTTGTAGAACCCTTTGAAAAATGGGATCTAGATTTTGTTGGTCCAATAAATCCTCTACCTAAACAAAAAAGGTATATACTTGTTTGCATGGATTCTGTTACAAAATGCGTAAAGTTGATGGGCATCGAAATTAGACATAAATTAAGGCCCATCAACACATCAAACTTCTATTTTTTCATTAAATGACATATTTTTAGCTTTAATATGTTCATTAGGAAGGTTTAGAGATAATTGCATGTTTGTGCCTAATATTATTTATTTTTGTAGAATATTATGAGAATATTGGGCAAATTATGAAGATTTGGAGAATGAGATAATTTAGGGACTCGCTCCCTACTATAGAAGGATCAATATTGGATAATAAATCAACAATATATTATGAAATTATTGCACAAATTCTGGAGCTCCAATGATTGAGAAAATCTAGGAATGTGTTCCCTGACATTTAATGCAGATTCCTAGTGTTGGGAACTAGATCCACTATTTGAGGGATTTTGGAGGGGAAAGCTTACTCCTTTCAAGATAATGCTACTTCATCATTTTGTATAAGTACCAATCCAAATTTTCCTCTAGGGGTAGGTATTTCTTAGTCTTCCTGTGGAGAAAACTTGTATTTTTGCAGCTCCACTTCCTTTTCTAGCAGGGATGTACTTGGATTGATGCAAGTAATGAAGTTTGGTGTCATTTTTAGTTTCTAAATATCGGTCTCATTCATAGGAATTTGAGTATCATTGGTCTTGGCCATCCCAAGAGCCTTAGGTACCTTTTGTTTTCTTTCCCTCTTTTCACTTCTTATTCACATGCATCTATTATTCTTTTTTTCCTATTTCTGCATTTAGTATTGATAATTATTTTGTTGTAAGATTGGGTTAAATGATTGAAGTAAGTTATTTTGTAGGTTATTTATAGAGCCACAAGCATGATGCATCCTTATAATATCTTTGAAAATTCGTCCTCATCATTGAGCTACTTGGATTGGGTTACTAGTTCATGAATATAGAATTACGGGAAGTCCCTTGTAGCAAAATAGTATTAATTTTATGCTATTTTTTAGTACATATTAATGAGCTTCATTTGGCTTGATTCCACTTGCATTGGATCATAAAAAGTTAAACTTAATAGCTAAATTTACCCCATAACATTTGCACTTGATTAGGTTAGACATTTGGTAGGTTAACTAGCTCACTAGTTCTTGAATTTCCAATTTTTAGAGTAGTAATTTTATGTTATTTTTTAGCACGTGTTAACAGGGGTATATTGGAGTGATTCCACTTGGAATGGAGAACTAAGAAATCCTACTTAATAAAAAAGAATCCATCCCATTTGAATTTGATTTACTTGGGAATTTAGCAAGATTCTCACTCCTGTAGCAAAACAGGGCGTCTTGTAGCACCTCATGTAGCACTCTTCTAGCCCTCCTATAGCACGTGTAAAATTCACCATATTTTCTCCAAAAGCTTGGTTTTTGTCTCTTAGGATTGAATAATGACCCCTAGGCTCTAAATCCATGATTGGAGAAGAATAAACACCACTTATGACATGCCTTTTTACCAAGTAGATTAGGCCTGTTTATTTGAATTCATGCTCTTAGAATTTCAATTACAAATTGTTGTTCTTGCCTACGATTAATTCCGTTTCAAAGTAACATTTCCATTTATGCAATTAGCTTAGGATTTGATTTCATGAAATTCACTCCATTACATCACATCAACGAAAGAAGGACACATTGAATGCTATGCATATAGTGTCGACACCTCTTAAGTTTGTACGAACCCCGAGTTGATAATTTAAGTTGGTAACCTTGGGAGTTGCAACATTCTTGTTGCAATACTGGGGCTCATCACTTTTTGGCACCATTTCCTCAGAGGTTTCAAGGTATGCATTGTTTTCTACATAGTTGATTCATTTCTTTTACTTTATGCAAGAACAAAAATTCCATTAGGCACATTTCATTTCAAAAACAGAAAATTGCATTGCATTAGCATTCTTATTAAAAAAAAAAAATTACTTCTCCAACACCAACCTCCCCATTTGATCATGTGGTGTAGTAAGAACTACATCACCATCCACTTTTGCAGGTAGAAGAAGAAGAGGTGGTAGAGAAGATAGAAGAAATGGATGGAGATGATAACAATGAAGAATATCCTCTTGGATTTCCCATTCAAGATACTGGTGTCAGTGTTCATATGAAGAACATACCTCCATATTTCCTTCCCAACTTCCTTGGTATGAAGTCAGAGGATCCAGAAACCTTTCTATTTGAATTTGAAATTGTTTGTAGATCTTATGGTTACTTATTAAACACTAAAAAATTGGGATTGTTTCCGACAACATTGAAGGATAGAGCTCTTGAATGGTTCATGAGTTTAGGGACTAATTCAATAATATCATGGAATGATATGCAAAAGATATTTCTTGAAAAATATAAAGATCGTGATCTTAAAGAAGAAATCTTTAGAATGACTCAAAAATAAGATGAGAGCCTTGAGGATTTAATAGAGAGATTCATGTATAATGTTAAGAGGACAAAATTACATTATTTGGGATTCGACACAGTAAAAACCCTCTTACTTAAAATAATTAGAGATGAGTCAATTAACATTCTTGATCTCATTAGTAGAGGTGATGTATACCAATTATCATTTGAAGAAATTTGTGAAACATGCAAGCGCATATCAGGAGGAAGGGCAAGAGTAAGTAAATCAACATTAAGATCAGTAAGCCAAGCTAAACTTGGAAATTGGTTTGATAACTTTAAAACATAAATTATTAGCAATCTAAGCGAACAAGTAGAAATTTTAAGAATGTAAGATGAGAAAAAAAAAGATGTTGATATTTGTGTTGTCCATGCAGAATCACATGCTATTAAATATTGCCTGTCATTACCAAGGTTGAAGGAATTTTACCAAGAGGACAATGGATTAAGTCAATCACCAAAGCATCTATGTTATGTAGCTCCAAGAGGACCATGACAACTTATTCAACCTAGAATAATGCAAGAACCTAATTCAGAATTTCAAGGTTATGCACACCCATCTCAAACTAATTGGAACATGCCCTTTCCTTGGCAACTTTAGCCATTTCAACCCCAAAACCAATCTTGGCAATAAGATTGGAAAGGACCTTATGAGAGCAATCCATAATATCCCCAATATTTTCCTCAATATCATCCATAACAAACTCCGTATTATCCCTACCATCCATCTCCACCATAACCACAACCCCAACCACATCCATCTCAAAGGTCCACTACCGTTCAACTACCTTTACCACCATTTCCAAACCCACACAAGGAAGTAGCTCAACCCACTTACAATGTTGAGGTACAACACTTTCTAACATCTCCTCTTGATCTCAATTGTATTCATCTTAGCTAAGGAAGAGTATTGCAAAAAATAGATTCTCATGATGTCATTAAAGGACAACATTCAGAAAAAGAAGATTCAAATGAGAAGACCAAAGAATCATGGGTTGCACTTGATAAAGAGCAGAAATTAACATTAGAGATTGAGAAAGTTCCCTCATATTTACCATCATATCCTCCACGCGTTCAAGAGAATAATAAGCAAAAAGAGGAATATTTGATTGTCATGGCAGAAGAAGACACGAAGAAAGATCCACGTAAGAAAATGAACCAAGGACATCAAAATTATATTGAGGGTTGGTTCCAAAAAATCAACAATATGGAGCATCACTCTCTTCTTCAACTGTGTTTGATATCATCATAGTCAAAGAATTTGGTCTTTGAAATTCAGGTATATGTCAAATCATATATTTCAAGCCTACACATCATTTTATCTTTCATCTTTATGTGCACATGGCTCCATTGGAAGTGTTCCTATACTTGAAAGAGATTTCATTTTTTCTAGTAGAGTAGGATAGAAAAAAATTGAAATGAAAAAATAAGAGGAAAAATAAAATCTTAGGTGAAAACCTCCTTTGAGGCACCTAAGATTGGCTCATTGATTGAAAACCTCCATGAGGCGGTCAATAGGTTGGAAAAATAGAAAGAAAAAAAGATCCTACGTGAAAACCTCCTTTGAGGCACCTAAGCAGACCTACTAGTTGAAAACCTCATTGAGGCAGCTAGTAGGCCTAACAGATAAAAAAAAAAAAAAAATGAAAGAAAAAAAATATTTGCTCCATGTATCTCTCTCTAATTAATGCATGTGCTCTCCAACATTTTGCAACCAACAAAAAAAGGTTGGCACCAAAAGGAAAAGTTGGTAAAAAATCTAGTCAAAGGAAGTCAAACTTGGACTTTCTTCTCCTTTTATCAAATGCTCCAAAAAGAACAAATCCATGTCAATCCATCACCCTCATCCATTTCCAGCATCCACCTATCATTTCGAAGTCTTTCTTATTCATTTTCCTTGTTGTCCTAAAATGCTATAGGAGGCCAAAATACACAGAGCAGAAAATTGTTTCTATCATACATTAAAAACCATGCATCCATTTTCTGAGTTGTTTCATAGGGAGATGCATATGGATGATGGTAACATGCTCAAACAATTTCAACAAATTCTAGTGCACACTTTTCGATAAATCTAACTCCATCACCTACAACCATTTTTAAATTTTCTCGAGATTCATGCATCCACTAGCCAATATTGTTTTATGGGGAGGTGCATAAGGGTTATGGAAACATGCTAAAAAAATTTCAGGTCAATCCAGTCTACCATTTGAGAGATATGGATAAAACAATTTTGCTACATTAACTGTCCTAAAATGCTACAAGAGTAGCAATAAATGCTACAGGAGGAGTCCGAAATGCTACAAGATGCAAATACGATTGGAGGAAGGGGTCAAAAGGTCATGTCTTCTTTAGGAAAGGTTGACATAGGTCCCCCAACGCCACTTTCATCACCCATCCACTCCATCTAGCCAAAATTCATCTCAAAATTCCACTCTACCATACATAAAAAAAACATAGAAAAAGCTTTGCTTTCAATTTGTGCACCACCTACACCACCTCCTGATGATTTTAGTCCTATCCTTGTACCTTTTTTGACTTTCACTCAGTTCCACATGCAATATAAGGTCTCAAAGAAGAATTAAGTGACTTCTACGGGAGGGAAATTCCTCCTGTAGTAGCCTGTACAGTCAAATCAAAATCCTAGAATCATTTTTTTCCACCAAAAGAGGAAAAGTTCCAACCACCTTGAGAATCATGAAGCCATTTATGAAGTTGAGAAGGGGCACACCCTCCTTAGAAATCAGTTCATCCACTCCACCAGTAGCAGATTGGACAATGGGAAGAAACATGCACACACAACAATTTTATTAGTTAAACAATCATCAATCTATGAAGACTTGTGCAAAAGAAAGCAAAGCAAGGAAATTAGCACCTCCAGAGGACCATGGATCGATTATCAACTTAGTAACAACATGCATGTCTCTCCAACAACCATCAGGTAGGTACAAGTATGTAAATTCTTGACCTCTTCTCTTGATCATATTATAGTTAGAAATTTGTTGTCAATGCATGAGAGATGAGGTTTTATAAGCTAAGGATGGGTCAGTAGTCTCGAGAACCCTCAACTAGTTAAGTGAATCTAACTCCCTCACTCATGCAACGTGGAAAAGCCAAATTAAGAAGGATAATGATTGCAAGGAGTGGGGACAACAGTTCAAGAAAGGAAACTCGTGTATGTGCCATGTCACTAAAGCGCTCCGAGCCCTTACCATAAATGGAATATTATGTACTAGACTTCATTTGCACCATCGCTCATTTCTAAAATAAAATAGTTGGAGGAAGGATGAGTTAGTGTTATTAGATTGCTTAGGGTGCCATCGAGGTGTTTCAAACTTTGTTTGTAGGTGCTACAAGAAGGTCTAAATTGCTACAGGAGGGTCGAGAAGAAGCTACAAGAGGAATTGAAGGGTGAAAGAGGGCCACAGTGACCCGAAATTGTATTCAAAACCTCATGCACATACAAAGCTATTTTGAAAAGGAGTAAATGGATTCCTCCCTCCTTGGTTTACATACAATTGCATGAATTTTTTTGCCCGAAGTTGGTAGCCTGTAATAGACAATTAAGCAATATGCCTTGTTGGAAATTACTATGTGTAAAGGAAATATAGGAGCAGAGAAAAAATATTTTGTTTGATATAAATTATAACATCCTTCTCCCTCACTGATAAAAAGGAAGTTAATACTATTTCTACCTCTGACACTGTTCTAAGGAAAAAATTAAAAATACACCCAAGTAGCCCCGAGAAGGAGCATTAAGAGAAATGGGGGGAGGTTTCAAAAAAAGGGGAAGAAAATTTTGACATCCATGAGAAGGCCAACCACAAGATTAGCTGTAACAACCCTGGTGAAAAGTTCATGTAATAAGAGTTAATAAAGGCAAAATAAGACCACAGTTAAGGGACACCTATTCCAAGTTGAATGTTGGGCAAAGATATCGTAGTGGGCATCACTCGACATGTGTTTTTGGCTAAGGAAAATTGGAAAAGGCTAAGGCAAAGTCATTAAAAGGAAAAAAGGCATTTTTGGCACATTTATTTATGAAAATAAAGGAAATTAGGAGAAAAGTAAGGTGAGAGGTCACAAGTTGCATATGAGGAGGAAATTGAAGGAAAATAATGGAAAATGAAGAAATTAGAGGCCTCATTCATAAAAAGGTTTATGAGGATCAGTTGCTAACCTTGTGTCAGTTCAAATTTGGACCTCTTTCATTATTCTCTCTCTCTCTCTCTCACTCTTGATCACTTGGAGTTCTCTTGGAGCAAACTAGCTTTGGAGCAAGGAAGGAAAATAAAGCAAAGGGAAAGGAAGGAAAGTAAGGATCAAGGAAGAAGAGAAGGATCATGAAGCTTCAACAGGAATACTTGAAGGTAGCATATTGCATGTGTGATTTCCCAGTTGGTTTGAACATGCATGGCTTTGCATATTGGTGTATGGTTCTTTTGTTGTCGGTGGCATGGTTTTTTTCGGGCTATGACAATGGTTTTCAGCCTAGCCTTGCCTTTTTCCCGATTCCATGGTGTTGGGATGTTTATTTCATTTTTTGAGCTCTAGTTTGCCAGATGGATTTCGGAATCCGGGGCAGAGGTAGTCTCAAGTTTTATTCCCAAAGACATAGGAATCCCTTGACCGGTTCTTGCGGGATACACGGTAAATCCTGAGGGATAAGTCTCAATTTAGGGCCTAGTGATCTAGGTTTGGATTGTGGTAAATCTTGAGAGATTGGTCCTGGTTTAGGGCTTAGTTATTCGGGTTTGGATTACGATAAAGCCTGAGAGATAAGGAGACAAAAAATTCCTCAAGGATAGTGATGGATTCTGGATGGCATTCCAAGTTTGGTTCGGTTGTGATCATAGTTTGAGGAGGTTGGAGGTGGTTTAACCCGTGAATTCCCTTGGTTGTTCTTGGATTAGTTGTTCTATGAGATCCCACATTCATGCTTGGAATATGGCATGGGGGTGACTGGCTGAAATAGAGATTTGGTTCATCCATGTCTACGGTTAGGTGGTATGTGGAAGTCCCCATCCTAGTTATATTTTCCTATGATTAATAAAAGATAAGTTATATTACATTTGCACTTGTTTATATGTGGATTTTATGGCTATCATATCTCTGATATTTACATGGTTTAATGTTAGTCATAAACATGGTTATATGACTGTGTTAGGTTCCTATAATACTAGTGATTCCCCCATTACTATTGTCATTGTAGCCCTTATTGTTATTGTTGTGCCCCTATCGTCCCCATATTGTTATTATTGTGCCCCATAGAAGCCCACTATTGTTATTGTTGTGCCCTTATATTATTAGTGTTATGTCGGCTTTGATTATATTGTGACCCCTTAGACTCCTCTATATAGAAATGAGGTTTTGTCATTTGTATTAGCCAAGAATTATTCATTTGTGTAATGTAAAGGAGGTTTGCCCCTTGAAGAGGTTGATTTTGAAGTCACTAATCTATATTTTCTTCTATTTTGTGGGCTGGTTACATAACATTTTGTATCAGAGCTTTGGATTCTAGGGTTTCACTGCTCCAAACAGGTCATCGTGGAATTTTCGCAATAACTTTTTTTCTATGATGTTGCAGAAGATGAAATTAAAACCCATTTGAACCAAAATCCCAATGAACCTTGAGTTTGAATTTAGGAATCTTTTACCACTATAGTTTAGGATATAGGATCTGAGGAATTTAGGGTTTTTGCAGGCTTCCGAATTATATCTCAAACTGGTGACCTGGGGAGAATCATAATAACTTTCTCTCTGAGCATCAGATTGAAATTTCGTAAAAAGGTTACATGAAAAGGATGACTTATAGTCTTCTGTGTATGTATTTTAGGTCCTAAGGTTGAAACAGTGACACGTGGAACTTCTTACAAGTTTGCTATACTGAACCGGTCTATAATCAGGTCATCGTGGTAGATTTGGGATCTCTTCCTTGGAGAATCTAATCTTGATCAGACTTGCACGGCTAGACATAGGACATAGGGGGCTAATGCAGGACATAATTTCAAACCTTGGAGATCTGAAATTATAGATATACAACAAATTCAATATCGAGCTCCTACAAAGTGAAAAAAAGTGTGTAGTTGGTTTAAAATTTTGCATAAGATTGGTTTGAAAAATTAGTTTGAAGGAATTCAAAGGGAATAGTGAAGTAGTATTATCATTAATTGATGCCCCGAAGAAAGAAAATGGAAACACCTAGTAAGCAACTTGAAATCTCTAGCATGACTCATGAAGAAGAGGAAGAAATGCAACATGATATATCAAAATTACGAGACCAACTGCAACAAATGTCACTTGCACAAAAAGGAACAGAATCTAAGATGGATTGTTTAAACAAAGGTGTAGAAGCTAAGATGAATGACGTGGAAGCTAAGATGGATGATTTAAAGACAGACATGGAAGAATTGAAGGTAAATATGAATAAGTTGTTACAAGAAAGGGTCACTAAGGGTGAAAGGGTAGTAAAGGAAACTCATGATGAGAACAAAAGAAATGTTAATCATGATTCCATAGACTCTAATGTTGGATCGAAGACCCACCATATTCCAAAAATCGATATGAGGAAGTTTGATGGCAAGGATCCCGCAACATGGATATTACAGATGGAGCAATTTTTCGATCTCAATAATGTGCAAAACACACAAAAGGTACGTATGCAAACTTTATATTTGGAACCAAATCAGTTTGTATGGTATCAATGGCTTTGCTCTCGTAAACAATTTATCACTTGGGCAATTTTTACGGAAGAATTGATGGCACATTATGAGGATACAAAAAGCAACACTTTTTTTAGCCAATTGATAAGTCTCAAACAAAAGGGTTCAATAATGGAGCACATTGAGGAGTTCCAAAAATTGAACATAAGGGAAAAAGATATTCCAGAGGAGCATAGGATTGATGTGTTCATAGGGTCTTTAAAGGATAATATCCAACATGATGTTCACCTTTGGGAACCTGATTCATTAGAGAAGGCATTCAGGTTAGCAAGAAAAAATGGAAAGCAAAATTATGGCAACCAGGAAGCATACCACTCACAACTATAAAGACGGAAGTGTTGTTGCCCCTAGTCTTCCACAACCTACAAGGTTGAACACCCACAACAATTGGAAGAAAAAAGAGCAAAAGGGCTTTGTTAGCAATTGTGATAAGCAATACACAAAGGTCATAGAGTGTGCTGAGAAGAAATTATTCCTACAAAATGTAAGAGGAAGATAGAAAAGGAGCAAGAAAGGTCAAAAGAAGAGGATATACTCCAGGAACAAAGCCTAGATAAAGAAGAAATGAATCCGACCATATCTGTAATGCATTGGCTGGAATTACCACTCCTCAAACCATCAAGATAGAAGGACAAATCAAGAAGAAAAAGGTAATAGTGTTGATTGATTCAGGAAGTACCCACAATTTTATTCATTGTAAGTTAGCAAAAGAATTGAATTGCTTCCTATATCCAGCACCAGAGTGTCAAGTGATGATTGCAAATGGAGGAACAATAAATTGCTCTGGAAAGTGCCATAATATCAAGCTATCCATGGGAGAAAATGTATTGACTAGCCCAATGCTTTCCATTCCAATGGGAGGTGCTGATGTTGTACTAGGAGTCCAATGGCTACAATCCCTGGGTACAATAGCTTTTAATTTTCAAGAACTTTTCATGAAATTTTCTACGGAAGGAAAGGAAGTTGAATAAAGGGGTATTGCAGGGAAACCAGGAAAGGTAATAAGCTCTAATGGTATGACAAAGCTTATAAAAAAGGAGCAAAGAGGTGTAATTGCACAATTATGCTCGCTAGATGTTTCCACAT
>APFE030705119.1:0-10566 GCA_000404065.3 Pinus taeda | reverse complement strand
GATAAATTAGCCACTGCAATTCTTGAGTTTAGAAATAAAACTCGCGTGACTGATAGGTCTATTCCTCCATTTTATTTTAGTGCTTATATTTTAGATACTCTTTGTTTCAATTCTGGATTTCCTGTACTCGGGTGGAGATGGAATTCACAAGACCCCATGCCAATTCATATTTATCACCAAAAGCTGTGGAAAGTGCACTATAAGGACCACTTGTACCAAATCTGTAATGGTTTTACGTTGCCTATTTACTATGCCATTTTTGATAAGCCCGCCCTAAAGATTTCTTCGGAAGCAGAGGCTGACCTAGCTGCTGTAGGAAATTGGTTTGGGGAAGATAAGTTCACATACATAAGGGTTTTTGGTAGCCTTGCAAGATCTCATGTCCTTCCTCTATATATATTTGACAAGCTGTTAGCTCGAGAATTAGCCTATCAAATTACAACGGTAGGAACATCCAAGACTCTTAAGACTTCAAAAAAGCAGGCTTGGCCTACTTTTCCTTTGAGATGTGGTGTTTATACTTTGCACGAGTACAAGCATGCGAAGAAGGAAGCAGAGAAAATAAACATGCTCAACCTTGCAACCATTCCTAATAGGCAATTCGATCCATGTAAAGTTGCCTATAACGTGCTTAAGCAAGGCAAACTTACAAGGTTTGATCATGAGAAAGATTATTTTGATGACTTGTTTTCTTCAGCAGAGTCATTATTCCAGGTACAAACGCTGGCCAAAATGAGATATAGTGATGAAAGGCTAGTAGAATTCAATAAGCTCAGAGAACAGAGGTTGCAAACTCTACCTTTGGACTTATTAGCTACTACCCTGACAATACAATCAAGTGAGCCTGAACAATAAATCATTGACAAACCTCCCACTGTAGGAAAAATTCTCGAAAGAGGAAAATAACAAGAACAAGAGAAAGAGCAGGAGAAAGAGCAGAAAAAAAGAACAGGACAAGGTCAGTGAAAATATCAATGTGGATACTCAGATTGATCCTAAACTACTCCAAGAATGGCAACAATTTGACTCCATTATAAGCAATTTGGAAGGTCCAAAAGGTGCCAATACACCCAAAGTAACAGATGGACAAGATACAACGTCAACAACGGTTCCGAATGAAGGAACCAGTGACCTACCCCCTAGCACCGATTTAGAAATGATTCCAAAATATCCCTCCGATCAAATTATTTTTTAGGTGGAGGACATACCTCCAATAGATGTCTTTTACAGTCCCAAACACAGGGATGTAGTGAAAAGACAGAGGAAAAGTGGAAGACTTGATCAATCTTCCTTGTTTCCAGCACAAACAGAGACAACTAATGTAGTGTGGAAAGAAGAGTTTAACCCTTCTGATGACCTAACAAAGCTTTCTCAGTATGCCAAATCTTATTCGGAAGCCACTATGGACAAGGCATCGGAAGTAAGTAATCTACTTAAAGAAAAGGATCAAGCGATTGTTTTATTGCAATCACAGGTGTCCGAAGCACAATAGAAAATTGAACTATTGGAACAACAACTATCAATATAGCAGCAATTAAATAATCAATTGAATAAGCAATTGCTTGAAGAGAAACAGAGAATAGACTCAAGCACAATTCAAAAGAAAAAAGAATTATCCAAAGCATTGGCCATGTTAAAGACAATGAATGAACTTATGATGAAAAAAATCGCTCAGCTCTCACTTCAAGTAGATAAGTTCAAGAGTCTTCTGCAACCTGCTGATTTTAGGTCCGAAGTGCTACAGATTAACAAAGCATTGGTTACACAGTTAAGACTGTTATGTCATAACATTTCTCTGGTTTAGCCCCTTTGTGATATAACGGCAGGATTTGGAATAGTCCGATGAGACTCTGACAAACTTTCTTGCTTGGCAAGACACCAATGAGGGGCAGGCGGCAAATCTACCCAAAATCTTAGAATCACACAAGGAATCCTTTTCTTGGAATGGCATTCATAGCTGATGAAAGCAGAGAGAGAGGTTTCCAGATGTAGATTATCTACAAGTAATTTAATTGAGCTAATCAATAACACACTATATCTATCTAACATGATTTCACAATGCACCCCAGGTAAATTGCTGTCAGGCAAGACATTGGAGCAAGCATGCAATCAAGAGTTGGAGAAGAATGGAAGATTAGTTGCTGACATCCAAAGGTTAACTTGGAAACCTATTGGTTTTTCTTAGTAAAACCATACAGTCAAACGGACGCTCTGAAGTGTTTAACCGATGAGATCGGTTGTATCATTCCAAAAATCCATGATACCACATACTCAGCTCAACTCCATTCTCGTCTCAGTCGTCCTCCAGAATTGGAACCAATGCTTGCAATCTTCCAACTCAAATCAAAAGGAGAACAGTTGAAACAATGAATCATGCTACCGACTACCAACAAACCTATTGTGGAAGAGATACTCAATATTTAGTTGTACCAATTAATAGAATTTTATTTTTGTAGTTAGTTAGTTTAATTAGTATTGATAGACCCTTTCATGCATTTAGAAAGGGTCCTCAGTTTTTGTATAAAACTCAAACTTGGAAGTTGCACTATTATGCTTCTAGTATATTTTTTATAAAGACTGGGCCAGTATTCCAATTTCTATCGAAGAAAGCTTTGGTGGCATGTACACTATTGCCTTGATGTGAAAGTGTTTCTAAGTTGGAAAAAGGAATTTGAATGCAATTGATATCAGGAGTGATTCACAACGCACTATTACCTATGATCTTGTTTCATTCTTTCATGTGGATCGTCATTTGATTACTCTTGCTATCATTAGATATATGTATGTGTTTTCAACATCAATCCTTATATTTTTCACTATTGAATGTAAAATGAATGTTATTCTTTTAGTCATATATGTATCAGTGATATATAAAGGATAAGTGTAATAATGTTTTAATGATTACTTTTTTCAACTACTTGAACAAAGTAATTATCATATGAATGAATATCTTTGTTTAACAATAGAGTCATCTATATGCCTGTTTGTGGATAAAGATTATCAAACGTTACACTAAAAACAAAAATTTCCTACAATAGAAAATTTATTCATATTTTTACTTTTTTTTTTATATTAAATCATTCATCCATTACCATTTTATTAGAAACCCACTCATTTATCCATCCCCCTTTTTATTCATCATTGGGAAACTGGTCCCATTATTTCTAGTCGGAGCCACCACACCAAATGGAAAAAGAGCTGCATTAAGGTCTGGACCGAGTGGTTTTCCCCGATGTTGTTGCAGCGATTTTTGAGGCATCAACAGTAGGTACCATGAAATCGACATGTACGTGACATATAATCCATACATAGTCAGTCACATACTAATTTCTAATACATTTCATGAAATCAATAACAAATTCTCCATGATAACCATATTACAACCCTAATTCGACATCAAGCAATTGTAATAAGTATATAAGTGTAAGAGACACACATGCAAGCAACATGCCTATTTGACCAATACATAGCCCATCTAGTCTGAGGGGTGAATTATGCTATGATACTATTCTATAATGCCCTCCTCCCACATCTACCTAAGAACATTGCCAATTGAGGTAAACATGCGACGAGGGGCCACTATGATATGATTCGACCTCCTAAGTCATATTAAGGAATTGAAACTAGAAGAAACATGCCATACAAACATTCAACATCATTAAGAGAACCCTTAGAAGGCAAGTGATCCACTCAGACAGCCTGTGCTTGGGTACCACTACTTTAGATCTCTTGGGCCATAGTTTCTATCATGCTATGGGCAAGGGAGTGGCCAACAACCTAAAGTCACTTTCACAGGCCTACCTGTCAGTGACCATGGACCAAAATTGTCAGTGTTGTGCCAATGACCCCAATATTTAAGCTAGTTTTTCAGGCTCAGAGCTCAGGAAACTGCCCAGAACCATCTATTCAAATCAATAAAGTAACATCGATTTGAAAGTACTAAAGAAAATACTTCTTCAATACCTTGACTAGATCCCTACTAGCCATGACATGAATTTCGTCAAACATATCATCGACATGTAGCCTACAGGTGTAAACAATAGAATTAAGTGTAGGGATCTCATACTTATTTGAGAATCACTATGAACCATTGTTCCCTCATTCCATTTCTTGTATTATCATCTATTAGGTCATAGGAACATTATCCATTCACATACAAGTAAAAACATGCTAAGAGCCATACATAGCTATCATCATAAAATGTGCATAAAACCAACATAATAAGATCATAAATACAATAAACATATCAGCCACCAAATCCATAAATACATCATTACCCTTACACATGAAAATCAAATGAATGTATTTCTCATTAATGGATGTAATGAACCAACCAGAGATGGGACTACCACATCCCACCCAACTGTAGAATGCTTGAGTCAAATATCTCTTTATGCATTCACCCCCGTGACATATTTGAAGCATCAATGTGGGATCTCATAAAATACATCAACCAAAACACATCTAGGTCTTCCAAAGCCCATCCACCTCAACCCATCAACCAGTGATTCCACCTCATGGTCAAACATCACCAAAACCCTAATCAAATTGGTCACCATCCAAGCCTTCTAGGGCTTCCAGAGCATTTGTACAACCAAGGTTTTGAGAACTAGTAAATCAACCCACAACTTATACAGGGTTTCTAGAGCATTTTTCCAAGCAAGGCTTCTAGAACTAGTAACTCAACCCACATATTATATAGGGCTTCTAGAGTGTTTTTCCAACCAACACTTCCATGACTAGGAACTCAACCCACCAAGGACTTCCAGAGTGTTTTTCCAACCGAGGCTTCCAAGACTAGTAACTCAACCTATTTTGTTGTAGGGATTCCAAAGCATTTGTTCAACAAGGGCTTTGAGGACTAATAACTCAACCCAAGCTAAGGAAATTTGTGAACCAATCAAAAATAGCCAATGACTGATCACAACCAAGAACCCACATGCATATTACATCCAAGCAAAAAATAGTGAAGAAATCATACATGCAACTCAATACCTGCAAGAAAATATGGTGTAACTACTAATGTTGATGCCTTCTTGTGCTTTCCTACTGTTCCTTTCCATTCTTTGTCCAAAAATTCAAGTATGCCACACCCTCCAAGAGTGCTCCAAGAAATATCTAAGTATCCAATGGTACGAGAGAGAGAGAATAATGAGAGAGAGCTCCAACAATGAACTGACAAAATGTTACCCACTGATCCTTAGAAGCATTTTTATGAATGAGGCCTCTTGTTTCTTAATTTTCCATTATTTCCTTAATTTTCCTCCTCACATGCACCCTGTGACCCTTCACCTCCTTTTTCTCCCAATTTCCATTATTTTAATAAATAAATGTGGTAAAATGCCTTTTAATGCCTTAGCCATTGCCTTTGCCAATTTCCTTAGCCATAAACAACCAAATGAACGCCCACTAGGATGTGCTCCCCAACATTCAACTTGGAACACCCCTAATACACATGGTGTAACACAACAAAAAATACACATGGTGTAACACCCCTATGTTTTTCTTTCTTAAACAGTGGTTATTTTAGGACTTTGAAGTTATTCTTTGACTTAGTGATTGTGGAATTTAGAATGGAAACTATGTGACGACGTAATTATATTTTATATTATTGACTAAAAAAAAAGTTTTTGGAAATATTCACGAAAGCACACTAGAGTACAAGAAACTTCTTCCCAACTCCTGAAAATCTATAAAGTGGTTAATGTTGACAAGGTGGAACTTCCCTAAAAGTCTCCTAAAATCCCCTAGGAGTAAGTTATTATAAATATTAACATAATGCGAGTGGGATATTACGTTAATCACTTAGCTAGATAGAAATGATAAGTGGGGGTAAAAAGCAAAATAAATCACAATGGGAGAGAAAGGCGTGCTTTAAAGAAAAAGAAAAAGAATATTTTTTGAGAAATAAAACAAAGAGGGCTAGGAAAAGGTTGGAAAACCTTAAAGAAATATTTTGCTAAAAATATCTTGCAAATAATCTATAAGAGAAACCACTTAGGAACCAAAGGGGTTGTTGATTCTTGCACAAAAGAAGATCTTACCTCGGGGGGGAACAGTTGAAGATAATTGATGGTTGGTTGTAGTGTTCTATGTGCTTGAATATTCTCGAGGTAGTCACTATGGTAAGGAGTAATTTATGTTCCACTTTATATGTTGATATTGAAATAGATTAATGGTATTATAGTTTGAATCAAGATTGAAGATGGAATTTCTAGAATTAGCTATATAGATTATTGGTTTTGCATTCATATATTGAATTCTTTTCAAGTGGCCAATCTAATGAAGATATATGACTACGGTGATTATTATAGTCTAATTCCTATGATGGTTAATTAATTACTTAATTTATTAGATGAATATTGAAAGAAGAGTTGTACGTATATGAAATAAAGTTTCCATGCATGGATATAGATTACGGTTGCTTCTTTTGATTAGACCTATACAATTATATGTAGAATTAAGGTCTTGATTGGAGAATAGAAGATATAATAGATGTATACTTAAATCCTCTGCTATTAGATCATTTGAATTAATATAATATTGAAATAAATGATAACTAGAGGTAGTATTTTACAGAAATACATGAGTAAAATACTATGATAGAGCTTATAGGAGATAATTGAATTATCGAATTATTGAAATGAAAGTAAGAAGTTATCTTATGTTCTTATAATTATTCTCTTAATATATATTTAGATTTTTTTTCCTTGCTAGTCTATTTTATTCTTGGTACTTATATCAATGAAATAAGAACTCCATTAACTAGCGGAATTATATTCCTGAGCATATGTATAAGGAGAGGTTTATTATCTTTCAAGTTAGGAAACATGGAATAAAATATTTCCATGAACTAATAAATTTCACATTCTGGTTTAGAGAATAGAAGAGGAGATAAAATGGTTATGAAAGGAATTGTAGACTTACCTTATGCCTTTAAATAATGTTAATTATTTAGCCTTGTACAAAATTAGTATAATATTGAGAAAGCCAATAGATGTTAAGTACTACTAGTACATTAGTAGAATGATTAGAATAGCCTAAATAAGGGTGGGTATTAAATATTCTATACACAACAAGGAATAAGATAAAAAATGGATTTAGGACTAGTAAATTCTTTATACTACATTTTGTAAGATTTAAAGAAATTGATTAAGTCGAAAAACAATGGAATAGTAATTCCAAAATTAACAATCAAATGCTACTCAAAGAAAAATAGTGATTACAATAAAACAATACAAATCGTATACTAAATTATGATTTAGAACTTTAGAAACTATTATATAACTGAAGACAAATTGAATACAATATGCACACATAAGTAGTAAAAAATTATATATGTGTAGAAATTATGGTGTATATTTGTAATTTCTCATGAAGTTTTAATCAAAATCACAAGACACAAACCTATTCTATTGCTTCATGGAATTCAATTCACAATTTAAAACATCAATAAAAAACATGCAATGAGAAATAACACACATGCACAAAGTATTTCTCCAGGGAAAATAAATCTTCTGAAAACCTCGATTCCTACTTGCATTAATTTGATGAATAAATATGTATTACAATTGATTTTCTCACCTGAGCACAACATGCAAGTAAGTAAACTATCTCTTTATTCACTAAGAATATCTAACGCAAACTTAGTCAAGTTTTTCCTCTGCTTGAGCCCCTATTATCTTTTGTAACTCCTTGAGAAGTTAAGCCCCTATTATTTACGAAATTCCTCAAATTGGTTGTGTAATTCCCAAGGTTGATCATCTAAATGCATGCAACCCTTGTACACTCAAGACTAGTTTACAACTGATGTTACACTGCCCTGGAATCTCCAACATAGCCAGAGAACTCGATTTCTTTGCATGCACTAGCTATTTTGGGTAGATTGATGAGCTAACTGGATGATCAATGAGTTATACTAGAGTCTCACTACACAAAGGACCGTCCACTAGTTCTTCCAAAATTTGGAACTAGTTTAATTGAAAACAACTTGAAATAATTGACCTTGATTGCTACAAATTAGAAATCATGCATGCTTGACTAAAATATAATCCCCCAACTCAAATTTACTGAGTAAATGGGGTGACACAAGACATGTCACACAAGTTAACTACATTCAAGTTGTCAGCTAGTGTGGAAATTCAATTTTTCTCAATTTAATCAAGGAAAAATCAAATTGAGAATTTCTTGTTGCATTTTTCAACACTCCCTCTCAACAAGAAAGGGATTATCAATGACCCCTATATTTCACCTATGGAACTCTAACTTCCCTCTTGACAAGGCCTTTTCCAAAATGGCAACACATTGTTCTTCTGTCAGAATGTACTGTAGGAACATTACCCACCTCTACACATAGTCTCGCAAATGGTGCTACTTGATAGCTATATGTTTGGATCGATCGTGAACTATAGGATTCTTAGAGAGCTTGATGAAATATGATTATCATAGTTGGATCCATCATTTGACCAAACAATCCTACAAGTATGTTTCTCATCTCAATCACATCACACACTACTTGACTTGTAGGTATATATTCTACTTCTATAAAGCTGAGTGTCGTATACCTTCGCTTCATGTTGTACCAATAAACCAATGGAAACCAAAATTACAGGAATTTTGAGGTCCAAAATGGGTCTGATAAGAAAACGTACAACCAAAGTAAACTTTATAATAACCAATAGGATTCAATATTATGATGTTAACCATGGGGGGTGATTCACCATTTCTGGAGTAAAAAAGTAAAAATAATAAAAAATAATAAAATAATAAAACTACATTTTTTCAACTTGTATTTTCAACTTATCTCCATAATGTTTTACTCAAATTTTCATTGGGAGTACCTATTGGATGTAAATTTTAATTCCACATCTAAGGATACCCATGTTGCACACTTTGGATGGAACCTACTACATGAAAAAATAGAACTACATGGAAAAACATGATTGCAATCATGTTTTTTCCTGTATTTCTATTTTTTCGTGTAGCAAGGTCAATCAAAAGTATAAAACATGGGTACTCCTTGGATGAGGAATCAAATAATGCATCCAATGATTATTTCCACTCAAAAATTGAGTAAACCCATAGGGAGATAAGTTGAAAATACGAGTTAAAAAATAGTTTTTTATTTTTTCCCTTGAAAATTTGATGATGTATTGTAATCTTATTTTATTATTTCCACTATTATCATATAATTTACTTAGGGGGCCCATTTTAGACCTCAAAATTCCCCTAATGGTAGAAAATTCCACCTGATGTACTCCTTCAGCACTCCCTACCCAATCTGTATCTATGAAACCACATAGCTTCACTTCTTCTGTTCATCTGTATCATAGTCCAAACTAAGTAGTGCCTTTGAGTTACCATAAAACATGCTTATCTACCTTCCAAAATAATTTGGATGGTCTGTCCATAGTGTGGCTCATCTGGTTGATTCCACAGCACATATTTGGTCATGTGTTCACAAGATTTATTAGTGAAACCACTAGTTATTGGTAAATAATAGAATCCACTTCGTCACTTGAAGTGGAATCCTCCATCCTCCATTTAGTTGCTAGAGGTGTCTCCATGGGTTTACAACTATCCATGGATAATCTTTGCAGTATCTCATTTTCATACTTGCCTTGAGACACAAATATTTTCGTGTCACCTTGCCATACTTCTAACTTGAGGAAGTAGTGCATGAGACCCATATCGTTCATTTCAAATTCCCTTGCAAGGTCCTCCTTGCAATATCTGACCAACTGCTCATCCCCAGTCAAAATAAAATCACCAACATATAAGAAAATAATAAGAAATTTACCTTCTACCAAGACGTGAAATATGTTTGCATCCTCTTCACTTTTGGTGAAGCCCAAACTAGTGAGATAATTTTTTATCCTAGTGTACCAAGCATGGGGTGCTTGTTTAAGTCTAACAATTCTCTCTTGAGTTTGCACACATGAGACTCTTGGTCAAATGTTTTGAAATGTTATGGTTTCTTAATGTACACCTCCTTCCCAATAATCCCATTGACAGGTTATTTTTTTACATCCATCTAGTGGATCTTCCACCCCATCTGTGCAGCAAGAGAAAGAATTTCTCTAATGGATGAATACCTTGCTCTAGGAGAAAATTTATCGTCATAGTTATGTTGGGTGTGGAGGATGATTATTTATAGGTCTTTGTTTTATCCGGATGTATACCCCAGGAATTTTGTACACCCTTCCATGCGGGGGGGTGCGGGGGGACTTTTCCCCCCTGCGGAGGTTCAAGGGGGGGTGATCCCCCTCGAATGGGGGGTCTGGGTCCCCTGAAGCTAAAAACATATGTAAAATTGTCTTGTATAAGTATAGTAATTTCTAGTGAATTTGAGCCATTAATTAGGTAGATGATTTGACGGTAGAACTTATGTTTAGTTTAGGATTTTTTGCACTTAAAGGCAACCCCTCTTTTCGTATGAGGGCATTGTATTGAGGCTGTGAAATAGATGTGTATTCTCTAAGTGAGAAACAAAGAGGTGAGACTATGAGAGAAAACAAAGGATATTACAACAGATTTTCTATACATTGTGTCTCTTCATTTTGCTAC
>APFE030705118.1:0-16135 GCA_000404065.3 Pinus taeda | reverse complement strand
CCTTGCCCTTGTTGTGGGAGCTTATGGAGCCTCCCAAATGCACCCTTGTCCATATCAAGGGAGCGTCTAGAAGTTTGATGCACAAAAACTTCAGTTGGTCTCAAGGGTGGGTTACATGAGTGGTTGGGATGGCTCCTGAGAGTTTTTTTGTTGATGTGGAAGGTGTATGTGGGATGTTTCCATCGATTCCACTTCCTTAAGGTGACATAGGAGGTTGAATCCCATCATAGTGGCCTCTCATCGCATATTTACCCCGGTTGGGTGGTTACTTGGGTAGACGTGGGATGAGGTTGTTATATTAACCAGATGTTAAATCCATGTAGATCGCTAAACTTCTATCTAGGTTGTGTTTGTCTTTACGAGGGCAACTATTGCACATTTATCATGGTGTGGGAGGAGAAGAAGACTTAGGTTTTGCAACAACAAACTTACGTATAACACATTTTAAGACCTCTGCCAAGACAAACAATATATGGAGAAAGAAATAAAAAGAAACCAGTATTTGAAGAATGAAATAAAATCACACCTTCCAATTACATATATATTGGCTTCGCTAATTATGAGGACCATTTGTATTCCTAGTGTTGCCTTTGTTTCTAGAGGAATAATCCATGGAAAATTTTAGATTCTGTGATTATACTATTGTATGGAAATTTGATTTATATATGAGTTGAAAGGAAAGTACACTTTGGACAAATTATTGATACATAGACAAACTATGTACTCGTATTAACCTATAAACATTTGGAATGTGCCAGCCACTTTACAACATCATCAAACAACCCAATTTTCTTCAAATTGACTAAGTGCAAAGGAATTTTGTGCACAATTTTGTCCCAAAAAGCATCTTCATTGAATGATTTATTTGGCTTAACACAACTTATGTTATTGAGCTTATAGTTGGGATGTTGCTTTTCTTCTCACCAATCCTCAACTAGTTCTGCTTCTTTGGTCTATTTCAAGGCTTTCAATGGGTGGATTCCCTGATGGTATAACTAATATCAACCTCAAGAATAATTATGATACATCTGGATGTTGTGTGTATTGACATATTGAGCTTGTTGATGAAATAAGTGCTCTATATAACTTGGTTGTAAGACCCATTTCCTATAGGGCCCCTTCAAGCTAGAGTATTACACTAGATTTGTTTGATATTGGAATTGGTTACACTAGATTTGTTTAATATTGGAATTGGTTTTGATTATTTACCAACCTAGATCCATTTTAAATCTAGCTCTATCAAGTGCCAAGAGAGATGAAATCTCTCGAGGTGCGAACATTTCCTCAAGTTTTGCACTCCAGACATTTGCACTCAAAAAGAGGTTTCCACCTCGAGAGATGACATTTCCTAAAGTTTTGCACTCCAGAGATTTGCACTCAAAAAGAGGTTTTCACCGCGAGAGATTTGATCCTCTCAACACTTATAAATCCATGTTTAAGATGGATCTAGGTTGGTTTCAATTATCTAAAATAACGTAAGTTTGTTTTACATTTAAATTATTCTTCATTAATTTTCCTCTTTTCTTATAATGGATTATAGTTTACAAATTTGAATAATTTGAGTTTAATTAAATTATGCACCCATATTATACACTCGTATTTATAACAATGATCTTAATTTTTTATATCTCTTAAATATTCATTATTTCTTACTTTGATAGAAAAAATCTCACACAAATACATTTTAACAATAACATCTATTTACACAATTTATTGAAGCATTGTTTTCCTTTTAAAATATTATTATCATTAAACATTTGCTTTTAACTTAGACAAAAACATTTATAATTTTCATAATTCATATATATGAGATACCAATTAATTTTTACTTGGATACATTTTATTTTACCTCACACGAGAGCATTTTAACTATCATATCAAATAACATGATTTATATTTCAGAAATACTAATTGATTTTACTTTAAGAAAATTTAATTCACATAAAAATATTTTTAACTATCATATTAATTTGATTAATTTATATATACATATATATTACTAATTACTTTTCACTTTGATAAAACTTATCTCACACAAACACATTTAACCATGATGTCAATTTACTTAATGTTTGTAGGCAATATTTTAGTTTTGTAACTATTCCAATTTCATGCAACATTTGATTGTGATTTCAGGTTTTGGCAAATGACCTTATATGATTTTTTATATTATAGATAAAATCAAATCTAATGTTTTTGAAAAAAATGAATGCGGTGTCGACAAGTTTTATAGCTGGAATGAGGTGTTGACAAGTTTATTAAATGTTCTATATATATATTTAAATTTGTAAATTTGTTTAAAGTACCTTACAGGATAACATCTCCTCCGGAGGCAATAAGCTTTTCCAAATTTATCCATCATGCGAGAATAATAAGAAAACAAAACACAATTAAGGCCCTTCATATTTGTTGAGAGTTGGTTTTGTGTTCAAAGTCCAGTGCGTAGGGAAATTATTTGTCATGATAAAAATATGCTTCCATTATGAAGTTAAGCAAAGCACAATAGGAATTTTCTGATGCCTCTCCACAATGCTCGTAGAGACATCTAAACATCATCTTTGCCAAAACTCACCAAGAAAAAACATCATCATTGCAGCATCAAGTCTGTCATACATTAGGCATCATTAGGCTTACATCCATTACTACAATAGTTCTTAAGCACCTGCTACTGCATTAAAACTGGGTTATCCCTTGCACACAAACACCATAGGAAAGGGTGATTTTTCTACGTAAATCATAAAATAAAATCCTGGTCTCATAATCCTCGAAGGGCATGCAAAACCAGCGACAGAGTTGATGCTGAATGCTGCAACCTAATTAGAATTTGAATCCACAGAAACTTAAAATCGATGCCGAATTGATCTGACAAATTGATGACGTAATGGGTTATCAGAACCTTGGTTAATCAGTTCTATTATCACTAACATTCGATGGTATAGATGCTACACACTGTTAATCACGAAGCAGTTTTCCAGTCTACTTTGATCGACTCAGGAATAGAAGATACAATGTCTTGACCTTGTATACCTATAGCTAATGAGTGGAGTCCATCTCCCCAGGTGCAGACGATATTGTCTACACTGTGTTCCTGCAGCAGGTTCCTTAAAACCTGGCTTACCCAAGTTGTTACTGCTACATAAACTGAGTGAAATCCAATTAGTATGTACATCATCACATGTGATTACAGGTCTCCATAATCAGTTTGAACATATGCTTGTGCAGGCTGTGCTTGAACATGGAAGAAGTGTATAGGGCCATCTTTCAAATCACCATTCCATTCTGTACGGAACACAGGGAAGAATCTAACGAACGGCTGTTGTCAGGGATTGTTGGTCCCACCCTTGTGTTCTCCTACAGCTGTGAAGCCAATAAACCATACATATTGACAAGAGTCAGAAGTACCACATATGCACACTGAGGTACCTGAAACATCTGGATTTGTACCAAAGAAATGAAATGCAACATTCTGAGGGCACGGGTACCAATTTGACAAATTGAACTCACCACCATTAGCACCAATATAACCAAGTGGAGCGTTGATGCTATGCTGGAGCAAAATCACTTCAGAAAAGGATCCAATAAGTGCGGATGAATGAAGGTTTAGGTAATACCAATGCAATCAAACTGTGATTCCTCCTGCAAACCTTCATAAGAATTCAATGGTACTCTACACCTTGACACAAAGTATCCGAAATAGCAAAAACTGAAACAATAGATTAACCAATGTTTACATCATTTGCATTCTCTTCCTCTGAATCACTTAGAACTATTAGTTCAGAGTCCTTTTGGAGTTCAGAACAAACATGCTTGGAAATTCTCTGTAAAGTCTGATTACATCCCAAGAATGAAGAGTCAAAACCTGGCATCATTATTTGTTGAAAAATTGAGGTTCTCACTTCCACTTTCTTCCTGATTGATACTTGGATCTTCATCATCTCCATTTGTATCATTTGCACTGTAGTTGATGGCTGGCACAGTTTTTATATTCCCTGACCAGGTCCTCACTTCCTTCTTGATTAATACTTGGATCTTCATCATCTCCATTTGTATGAGTCGCACTGTAGCTGATGGCTCGCACGATTTTTATATTCCCCTTCTTCCATCCATGGCATAGTATTTGCAGTAGATGATAAGATAGCACCACCTAATCCCAAATAACTATCTCAATTCCTCTTTATTCCAATTTTTAAAGGCAACTGACTTTCAAATATACCCTCACATTTAACCTAGTTCAAGTTTCCCTGTTGATGTGTAATTTTTCCAACTGAAATAATGATTGATCTATCTGGCCGATGCCAATGCTCATGGAGCCTGGCATAACCTTCGAGCTTTGGATACCATCTCAATTCTTCCTTATTCCAATTTTTAAAGGCAATACTCTCACATTTAACTTGGTTCAAGTTTCCCCGTTGATGTGTAATTTTTCCAATTGAAATAATCATTGATCTATCTGGCTGATGCCAATGCTCACGGAGACTGGCATAACCTTCAACCTTTGGATACCAAGAAGCATCTGGTTTCACCTCAACTTCAGTTACGCCCTTAGAGTAGTTTTTCATCTGCCATATTAGATAATCATAAAGTTTTGACATGTTAGGAATTAGCATAAATTTGATGTTCCCTTTACCATCCTGTTCCCATCAAAAGATTGCAACAAATTACTTACAAAATTAATGATGCTGTCCATTGAATAATTCTCCTTGCACATAGGACACTTCCACTGCATGCGCAAATAAAGAAACTTACATTTCTTATTTAAAAGAAAATGAAAATTTAAATAGCAAATAGTTGGAGAAATGGTTAAAGAAAGTGTGAATATTTCATGCCAGTGAATTTTCTAGCATGTTGGTCATACAAAAGATTCTAGTTCAAAACAACCCAAATGAATACAAGGTTTGAATTTACCAGAAGATTTTCTACAGGTTAGACCTGTCTGGAAAACCCCCAATACATCAAAATCATGTTCAGATTCCAGAATACTCTAGAGAATCTTCTATAAATTGCCAAACAGAAGAAAATAATAACACAACAGCAATTTGGTCTATAAATAAATGGTTTTGACTAAATCATGATTCACAGACATCAGGAGTGTTTCCTAAAATTTCAGAATTCCACAGAATAAGCTTTTAAGGAAAGTTTAAAATAAGACATACACAACAGTCAAACAGTCAAGCAGTCAAAGATATGTCTGAACAAATAACACGAATAAGCTTTAAAGCATCAAAAAGTTCAAGAAAATAGAGAACAAAATCATGTTTCGACAAATCACTGAAGTTAGAAAAGAAAAGTGCAAACTAGTTTATACTTCAATGATCTTTGAACAGTTTGTTCTATAATATATCAGTGTTAGATAGGGATGCACTTCTCAAAACTTAATTTGACATGCTCTTCAACAGCAATGCATTTTAATCCTTCAGATAATTCTCAAAATACATTGTAATGCTAAATAAAAAAGATAAATTATAAAAGTCAAAAGGCAGGCATAAAAAACACTTGTAATAAGGATAAGAAACACAAGTTTACAAACCCTAATAAGAACAAAAGTGATGGTATATTGCCAAAGGACATATCCAATTGCAAAGTTGTAGGGAATGATGATCATGGAGGCAAAAGGATTGGTCAATTCTCGAAAAGTTATCAAACGTCATTTGAGGGGAATTAAATGCCCTCAAATATTCACCTTCAATGCCACCTCAGGGGGATAGTGGACACAGCTTACCCTATCCATAAAAGGAATGCCGAGAGACTCACCATTTCTTCGATGATGAGTTAAGGGGGTTTAAGTAGCTACTTCCAAGTTCCATGGTCAAGTTCTGTTGGGGTCACTAGAAGAGAATCCAGATTTTCATTATGAATTTTTCTCTTCAAAGAATGGTGAAGTTTAATCTTTAAAGTTTAAACCCTCCAAGAGGTTGACTAATATACTCTCGGGCAACGACACCAAAGGCATTGCCTCAAAATCTAGCAGGCCTTTATGAGGGGGGCTCACAAGGCAAAAACTAGACCAAGGGACAACAATGAGGTGTGGCCCACTGTCACCATAGCCACTACCTCATGCTCGTTTATGTACTTTCACCACTAGGGAGGCTTCCCCTTATTAGGTCATCCATGAGAGATGTTAAATCCAAGGGATAAGGTGACAAGATAGGTTTGTAGAGGACAACTCTTCCTAAGAACAAGGCTCATCAAGCATGATGGGGCAATTTGCTTCCTCTAATGAGGCCTATTCAAGGTACAAATGATATAGAGCTTGAGAAATAGCAAGCCAAAAGGATCAACCTAGAGTCACAAGGCCAAGAAAAAGCTTCCAAACAATCAATACCTTCAAATTAAGGAACGAGAAGGGCAAACTAGGGCTTTTCTAGAGCAAGATCTACCTAGGACATAAAGGATTTAGCTTTGAAATGGATAGATTAGCTACTACAAGGGGCTAATTTTGATGCAACCAACACTCCTTCCAATGTTGAATCCTTCCACAAGTCAAAGTCTTCAACCCTAGTAAAATTTCATGCCCTAGCCCTAGCTAGCGACTTATCCTCAAGGGGTCAAAAATCAGATTTAGAGAGATATAATGTGATTTAAGTGAAGTTTTGTAGGTGATCAACAAAGTTACCAAGGCTAGGGTCTAGCCCTTGGGATGATGGAGTCTATGGGAGTGTAAAATATGCTAAATTTTGGCAAGGAGTAAGGGAATAATAAAACCCTAGGTTTCAAAACCCTACCTATCACTTTTGTGAGGGAGCAAAGTCAATTGGGAGAGCTAGTTTAAAGATTCACCAATGGGATTTCCATTCACATTCTATGAGTGAGTAATGCATACAATGCTATCACCTAGATTCAATACAATGATTTTCAACAATAACTAGCAAATTAGAAACCCTAGATAATCAACCATTCCATATATTAGACAATTTTTTTTTTATCAAATCCAAGGTACACTTACAAGATAGAATGCATGAACAAGCCTTTATTGCTCCAAAATGACATCTTCGAGACCAACGAAATAGCTCCAAGTAGAAAAATACACTATAAAGTCACATCTCCACAAGAAAACAAGGTTGAAAATCTCTAAGAGGGCCAAAATAAGTCACAAGTGATGATGATCCAAACAATGAGCCTATCCTCTATTTATATGAGGATTAGGACTAATAATAAGCCTAACAAAGACCCTAAAACAAGTCATAGAATTACAAGCTAACCGACTAGCTATATCAAAATGTGCCCTAATTTGTCCACACGTGTGAGTTGTAGGCACTCTCATGCTAGTGTCACCAATAGTAAATGCTCCAAATGCCATGCCCAAGGGTGATGAGGTGTCCAAGAAGGTGTAGATTCCTGCGAAGTTCATGATTTGAGAGTTGGGGTCCTGAGATCCAGTTGGGGTGCCACAAAGTGGTTTCCATGGGTCTCCAATTGTTGGAAGTGGCCTCCTCCAGTGTTAGGGCTTCCTTTGTTGCAACAAACCCTCCCTAGTCTCTTAGTGTGAGATCAACCTCATTTGGGCTCTTAATCAATTGTTTTCCTTCAAGTTGTGTCAAGACCAACTTGGGGCATGCTAGGTCCAGTTGTGTCAAGACCAACCTGGGGGCATGCTGGGTCCAGTTGTGTCATCCTTAAGAATCCTCAAACCTGGATCAAATTCAACCAATGTTTGGGGCACTGGGGTGCTCTGGGACATGTGTCATTGATGATGTTGCTAGGAGGCTCCTGACTCTCAATGCTTCACTTGTTTGTGCCAATGTACTCCTCGAAAGGGTCGGGGTGCATGTGGAGTGGGTGCCCAACACTTGGGCTATAGAACCACCTAACAAGAACAACATGGATTCTAGTGAAAGAAACTAGTCATTAGGGACAAAGATCAATAATGCATCTTAGTGAACCAAACTTGAATGTTAAGGGAAATTTGATACTTCAAACAAGGATCCCTTATTAAAATCAGGGCCCTAAACTTGCAAAGGTGTTTTTCCCTAGGTAGGAGTGGCTAAAGGTCAACACTATTAGGCGCTTCCAAACCCTAAGGGGAAGTAGCATTTCTCTAGTCCACCCCTCAATTATTAGGTGTTAGTGAATAGTAATGTGGCAACAGAGACTTCAATGCCAAGTGTCATGGACAAGGGTGCTAGATGATGGGTGTGTCCATGTCCTGAGTGTATAGACGTGAGGAGGAAGCATTCGTAAATGCATGAGTTACCATTTCAGCCTTGGTTTTTCCACCCCTCTTGTGCACCTTTTACTTCTTGATTTTCCCTTGTATTACCACTTATAGTTCAAGGGTTAGAGCTTGCTTTGTATGAAGTAGCAATTTTATTAGCCCTTTAAGATGAGTCAATTATTGCTCATTGGGGTTGGGACATGCAAGGGCTCCTTTATGATAAAATGGAGCAACATGTGCTCAAGAATTGGGTGATAGACATATTTGGAAGGTAGAGTTCATGCTAAGATTTTTCCCACACGCTAATTCTTCTATCCCTGGCCATCTTTTGCATTTTAACATTTCTTTTTGTTTCTTTTAGTAGCATCAACCTCCTGGAAAAAAATTTGGGCCCTAGTCAAGGTATGTGAACATATGAGTGCCAAGTCCCGAAGAACCAATGACAAGTTGTACCCAAAGAATGGAGGAGAGATATGGACTTGTAGTGTAGGATGGAAGGTGTCAAGTGTGACATAGGGAAGATGGAACATGTTATCTCATTCATGCCTTTCCAAGTAGTGCCCCTCCTATAACCCAGTGGTCCTTAAGGGAAGTCCCAACAGACTAGGATCAAAGATTAACCCCCAAGTAAGGTGAGAGATCAAGAATGCAGTCAAGGTCTGCCAATCATCCAGATCACCCCATAATCCATACTAAATTCCCAAAGACAAACAACTATAAGCACTCAAATGCAAAATGATCAAAATACCTTGTGAGTGGTTTCCCACCTTTGCCCAAATGCTAATCTAGATGGGTAAGAAACACATCGCTAATGCAAGTGGGGGAGATATATGGCATATCATCAGCTAATGGTGGCTCTCAAGGGTTGTTGGTTGTCCGGCTGACCGGTTGGCTATCAAGTGGAGGACAAAAGTTTATCCTATGGGGTTACCCATTTTGTTGGGTCACATGTATTTTTCGTCATAGGGCCATTATCCCAGGAACAAAGCCATTGTATGCTATAGACTTTAATTAATGAAACAACAAATTTTGAAGGGAAGAAATTATTTGTACGTGTATGAGATTGGTGTAATCATTTCCCTTCAGTTGTTATATTCTATTTAAATGTTAAAATCTTACACATTTTTTTTGGGTCAATAGATCTGATCTATTGGGAAGTATTTAACCAAATCATTGGGGTTAGAAATTAGAATGGTATCAAAGCACAACCTCTGAAGGCTAATTTATAGGAGTTGCACAAGAAGATTGAGCCACAAAGCACAGAAAGAATCAACCAGAAGTTAATGTACAGGAGACATTCGTGCAGGAATCAGAGATTGTACGAATCAAGCCATAGGCAGACACAGCCAGGCAAAAAATTGCATTCAAGGTTGGCCATATGTCATACAATGCCTAAGAGAGATATTGAAGTGGTAGTTGTCCAACTTTGTGGTAAAGGCTAACCATATGGTGATTGAGAAAAACAAAAAGGGGGTGGGTGGGTGGTGGGGGCTTCCAGCTTCCACTAAGGTTGTATGGCGAAAAACAAATGAGTTTGAAAGATAAAAAGTGGATTGTAGCCATAGGCATCAAGTGCAACTGACAAAAAAAATGTCTTGATGGGCTAGAGCACGAGCTAAAAGTAAATAAAGACAACTTCTAGCTGCCAATCTGCATGCAAAAAACAAGAAAGGATTGTCACCAAGTCTGAGACATGTAAAAAGATCCCAACAACAACCAAGTTAAGTGATGCAAACATTGAAAGTCATTAGATCATGTGCATGAAGTCATTAGTGTGCAAGGGGAATCATACACTATTATACATAGCCACATAGTTCCATATAGTAGCCACAAAATCCAAAGGATGTGTGGAGGTTGATAGAAGAGAAGTTTGGGCTGTAAATTCATACTAGTTTGTACATGTAGTGCAGTAGCATGGTGACAACAACTACAATGTACAGCGGGTACATGGGCTAGGCTAAGGGAGAATAAACATCTTTAAACACAAGACGGTGATTGTTAGAACTCAATGACTAGGTGAAGGATATTCATCCTTGTGTGCAGGGTGTGAGGAAGAGTGCAAGGGGCAGTAAGCGATGGGTCCAAATCAGCTAGCAAATCGAAGTACAAATGGTTTGATCAATTGAATTAATTCCAAGTTCTTGTTGTATTAGTATTTTTCCTCAAATGGCCATTACCCCAAGAAGGGAGCCCTTGTATGTTGTAGAATTAAATTAGTGAAACAACAGATTTTGAAGGGAAAAATTGTGTGTGCATGTGTATGAAATTGGTGCGATCATTTTGCTTCCGCCATTATATTTTATTAAGTGTTAAATTCTCATCCATGTTTTTTATTTAGTAGATCTAATCTTCTAGGGAGTAATTATCAAAGGTTGTTGAGGTTAACGAACCAAAGCTCATACTTGATGAGATGAGCAAGAGAGTTGAAGAGGGAATATGTCATAAGTTTGATGAAGCTTAAAAGAGATGAAGACAAATAAAAATTCAAAAAGGACTTGAAGATGGATAAACAAAAGTTGATGGATGGTACAATAATTCAGTTTCAAAAGGGGAAGGAATAGAAGATATAACAAGGTTGCCACAAATTTCTTAAACTTGAAGTAGAGATCATGGTTAAAGACAAAATATGATAGTATTATCTCAGAAGTGACCGCAATCAAAGATCAAGAACACAAGCTAGGGCATAGTACTATACTAGAAAGGAAGATTAATGATAATGTTGTGCATGATGGAGAAAAACCTTAAAAGGTGGAACAATATTGATATCCTCATTACTAGGAATGCCTATAATGAATACAGGAAAGTGCATATTAGTAACCTCGTTCAACGAAAATAAATGGAAGAACCAATGGAATTCATGTACCCAAAAGCCAAGGAACAAGTATATGATAAAACTAAAAACTACAACAAATTGGAAAAATGAAGATAATACATGGAATAAAAAGAAAACAACCTAGTAGCGTTAGATTATCAAGGATTGGCACCAATAATAGTTACAAATGGATGGATAGATAATTAAGCATGGAAAGCACTAAGAAAAAATAAGAGGAATTCTTACTATTTGAAATCATCTTAATGCTTAAAGGACAAATCTCTTAAGGAGGGAGGGCATGTTGTTCCCTTATCACAACATAATGGGTCCTATGGGTCCATCAAGGCCAGTTGAATCGTAAAAGTCGATGTAATGGATCACTGTGGTGTCTTTTATCATGTTAATTGATGCCCCTAATATTATTTTATCATATTTTAATGTACCATCCATGATTTCTAGCTTTATGACTAATTTCTATTGTATATATTTATAATGCTTTTCCAAGAAATATAACATAAACCCTTCCATTATTTAAAATAAAAGGAATACAAATGATTTTTTGACAAAACATTAAGGTGCATAAGCTCAGTTATAGAGTTCACAAACTAAACCTCCATAAAACTCCAAAATAGATCATCAAAAATGAAAACTACCCATTACATAGATTTTTCAAACCTCTCAGAAAGCAATCCCCATCTTAAAAAGTCTTAAAAGGAGAGAGCTTGGATCTTTTCAACAAGCTTGTTTGGATCATGGTTGTGCTCTCAATAGATGTGATGAATGTGGATTTTAGTGAAGCTTAATTTGATTTCTTTCATGCGTTGAAAACTATCAAATACATCTATATTTCTTTGCATTCTAATTCCCCTTAGCCATTCCACCACCAGTAAATAGTATCCATAAATATCGATGACCCCGAGTCCTCCTTCCAAGGATAATTTCATCAAAATAGATAAGACCTTGATTTCTTCATAGGTGATTGTGCCCCACCGCACAAAACACACTCAAATCTGATTTTGTGGAAGTCAGAAAGGTGAACCTCGATATTTTGAGGCGCCTTCAAATACACATGAATACTTGATGTCTCTATTCTTGGATCTACAACAAATCAATACTTTTTCACTACTTTGGTTTCTCAAAGAGTAGATAGGCTCGTTTAAGTTTGCAAAAGATTTCGTATGGTTATTTACATGCTCCTTGGAATAGGAATTCATTCCTAGTTAACCATACCACCCATAAAATAAAACATGGAAGAGGTCGACCGTCGATGTGCTTCAGATCTTACCTCTTGATATCCAACCAGATTTCTGATGTTTCTTCTGTGTCTTCATACCGTAACCCTTTGCCACTAGTGATAGATTTTGTAGCACTACATACCACTTCAGTAAAATAACATTGAACAGAAATTTGGTTGATGCTTGCATAATTTTCCATAGATAATGGGCACCTCCCAGCACTCTGCCAACTTTTTTTGTAGTATATCCCATATCAAAGATTTTATTTTTTTTTTCGAGAAAAAGTCGTAAGAAATCATGATATTTTAAGGGTGGCTAAAGCTTTCAAATATGCTGCCAGTTTGAAATATCCTTTTCCTCCTTTTTTTTAAGAGCTGCAAGGTATCTTAGATTAACCTTGCAGTCCTTTCCTATTCATTTTCAACCCATACAAGACTGTTTGGTTAATCTCTTAATCTTATATAATGCAACTAGGGGGCAGAGACATATCGGTTCCACTCTAGTGCCAAATCCTTGTTGAGTCCTACCTGGCTTGCATCCTCATTGTTCCTGAAATAAAATGCTTCCAAATAAAACCAATTTTAAGAAATGTAAGAGGGCAATCAAACGTTGTGAGATGCTTGACATATGGAGGCCTCCTATCCATGAATCAGTTCGTTCCAATATGGACCTTCTGTCCGTTTCCAATTAGCTAGGAAAGACGATCACCAATGATTGAGAAGACTTTTAGTACCTCTTTCCATACTATAGATCATCCAGAAATCGATTTTCTAGGGTATCGTATCCAGTCCTCCAGGATTGATGGTTCAATATATTTCCACTTCATCAAACTCTGCCACAAAACTTCAATAAAGAGGACTCTCCGCATTACCTTTGTAGCCAACGATTCTAAAAATGGAGAGAAAACTTTGAATCCCCAGCTTCACTACTTCTTAGGCCTTAATGGTGTTTTCCATTTAACTAAAAGTATGCCACCATATTCTCTCATTCCTGCCCAAACATACCTGGAGCACATTTTCATTATCTTGTTTAGTATGTCTGTGGGTATTGAAGGAAAAGACGTCTGATAAATAGGTGTGACCTCAAACATGCTTTTAACAAGGGTCAGACTCCCTCTTATGAATATCCACCTGTTATATTAGAAAATGACCCTTTTTCAGTCTTTAAAAATAGCCATAGCCAGTCTTTGTAGTAGTTATTTTCCTTCAAGTGAAAACCCAAATACTTTGTAGTCTCTTCAAATTCTGTAACTTTAAATAGAAACAAAATCTTAATTCTAATAGAAGTTGGACCATCAATCTGGTGCAACGTTAAGGTTGAATTTTAAAGGTAGGTCTTTATTCATGTAGCTATACAGCATTGAAGAAGAACATTTCCTATCATTTTTGTCTCCCGGAAAGAACCATAATATCCTATACAAAGAGTATATGGGTGATAGTGAGTTCTTTGTTCACTTGAATTACTTTTATTTGTCATTCTTCGTTTAGACTCTTCAAAATTCTACTGAGAACCTTTGGCACTAATAAGAAGAGTAAAAGTGACAGGGCGCATCTTGACTAAATCCTCTCCATGGCTGGAAAAAAATAAGGTGACGCATTTATAAGGCAACGTATGATATTGTGGATATGCACTTACCTATCCAATTGACAAAGTGGATATCAAACCCTATGTGAAGCATCAATTACAATCTTAAGAAATTGAATCCACTCTATCATATCTATTTGAGAGATTCAACTTGATGACGGAGGAGGTAGTATTCCTTGATTTAATAGTGTGGAGCACCTTGGAATATTCCCACCATATCAAAAATCTGCCTTCCTGGAAGAAAACCAAACTGCTCATCAGAGATGATAGCCTTCAGGCTATTACTTTGGCACTACATAATCGTTAATGAGATGGGCCAATTTGCGTGAAAGAGAAGGGGCTTATTCATATTGAGGTTGTTCGCAATGAAGGTGGAGTTGAAAGAACGAAAGTCATTCCCCATGGATCTTGGTTCTTCAACAACTAGTGACAAGTATTCCCTTATCTCTTTAAAGAAACCTTCCAAAAGCTCAATGGTCCAGCCATCTATGACTAAAGATTTATCACCTTGAAAAGAGTTTTTATACCTTTTAAAGATACTCTTCACTGACGTGGGCATTGAGTGAATCATTTTGCTCATCTAAGAGCAATCTGTTCGAAAGGAGATGTATAGGAAAATTTCAGAATATTCAACTTATCTGGCTTCTTGTAGATTTTCTTGTAGTGATCCACACGCACTTTAACAACATCTTTAAAGAAAGACAGAATCAACAAGGCCAATGATGTCATATATGTGAAAAAAATAGAGTTTTATTCTCCTCGTTTCAACCACTCTGCCATAGCTTTTTCTCTCCATAATGCCTCTTCCCAAGCTAGAAATTTGCTTCTATCTTCTTCTAGACTTGCATCAGAACATAACATTTGTTAGGTCATCATGTATGACCTCTAGTTTATCTTCCACTTCTGTAAGGGGCTGCCGGTTCTGAGAGTTTTGTCCTTTAAAGTTTAATCCACTGCAATGCCTTTAATCCTCAACACGTTTATAGGAAGGGCCTCGATGGCTTACTCTCTAGAACCTATATCATAGGGGATCCATTCAGCTTTAAAGAAGATGATACAGGTGCCCAGAATGGTGAGGAAGATCAGTCATGCACACATGGTGCTCCAGTTGTGGTTCTATGTGATAATCCAGACTCATGCAATGGAAGTATTTTGAACCACTTTTCATCAAGCTTACATGGATACAAGAAGACAAGGTACACACAAATTTAGCATTGTCCAGTATGATGTAATATCTCTTCAAGCGAATGAGATCCTAGTTTTCAAATCCATTCATTGCATATCCTAAGATCATTGCATTCATGACAGCCCAACTCATCTAGGCCTTCTATTATAGACCTGGTGTACATCATTTATGGTCTTGCGTTTCAGACACATTATAAGGAAAGCAACCACAAAACCATCAGATTGAAATCCATATCTAATTATACATTTATGGCAAGCTTTTCATGTCTCGAAGCTACCAAATTGACACATGCAAGAAGCACACATGAAAATCTGTCCACATATGGCTCCATGTCAGTCAATTACATTTCTAAGAAAGTGCCAGAGCTTCCAACTCTACACATATCCCACCATCATTGCATTCTATGAGACAACATCCTGTTCTGCCATTTCTTGAAAGACCTTTACAAATATCTGGGATACCCATTCAGCAAATATCTAACAACCAATGCATTTTAGGAAACAGCATTATATTCAGGCAAATTTCCAAACACTGTCCAAGCTTCTTGTCTAGTTACATTTGACATAGATGTCTAAAAGGCATCTCCAGCTACAACATCAGAAAGTAAACAACATTTCCATGACATCGACAAGAATTTCCAAATTTGCACACAACAACGAACCGAGTCTTTCCTGAGAGAAAAAGAAGGCTGAATTGGTTGAGGGGCAGGTTGTCTTGTCCAGTAGGCAGTTTGACCAAGTGACCAGGGCAATCAGTTTGACTTTTGCTTAGATGTATCTCGGGTGGCTTGAACAATTTCTCTAAGGAAAAAGGTCGTTGGGTTTTTCCCAGTGAGTGAGTTTTCTTAGGGTAAAGATCTTGTGTTTTTGTTCGGCTGGAGTGTGAGTTTTTTTGGGGTAAAAATCTTGTGTTCTGGTTGGGCCGTCTCTTTATGATTCTACTATTCTACTGATCTTCTGTGTAATTGTGTAAAAAAGAAGTCAAATCTGAGGCAAAGAAGAAGTCGCATCTGAGGCTGAGAAGAAGTCAAATATGAGGCAAGAAAAGAAGATAAATCTGAGGAAAATAAAAGAACGAATTTGTGGCAAAGTTTATGAGCTTCCCTGGGCAACAAAACCGAGTCTTTCCTGAGAGGAGAAGAAAGTCGAATTTGTTCAGCAGCAGAT
>APFE030705117.1:109453-130581 GCA_000404065.3 Pinus taeda | reverse complement strand
TCACAATCATAAGAAACATCCATATCAATAGGTGAATTAGAGTCATCTACATCACCTCCATTTTGTCGATTTGCATTTCCGGTTCCTGTTTTTCCAATTTCATCAGGATGAACACTTTCAAGTGTCTTTGTCAGCCACTTTGGGGGACCTTTCTGAGATGGTCCAGGCTGCTCTGTTGATTGAGTTGGGAGTGAATCAAGATTGAGTCTCCCATTCTATCAATTACATCACTTAAAGCATCATCCGTTGTTGGAGTTTCAGTCGGGGGAGAGTATTCTTCAGAAGAAGATTCCACATGTTGATCTAGTATAGGAATCCCCCCTTCACGATGTGCGATCTGATTATCAAATTCTTGAAATGATTTGTTTTTGCGAATCTATCCACCGAAGCGATCAAAAGTTGCCGCTCAACAACATTGTCAGATTTGGATGATTCAAGAAAAAATTACACCTCTAATACCAACAAACGTTTATACTTCATTCATAGAGGCGGTATGCTTTGGAGGTGTTTGAATACCCCAGGAAGATACACTTACGACTTCTAGCACCAAGTTTGTTTCTATGTACCTTTGGTATCAAAGCATAACAGGTGGAACCAAAGACCCTGAGATTTTTTACCGAAGGAACATGTCCATACCACAATTCATAAGGAGTCTTGTTTCTTATAGCATTAGATGGACATCTATTCTTTATATATGCAGCACATAGAACAACATCAGCCCAAAACATTATCTTTACATTTTGAAGAAAAGCATGGATCGTACCATATTCAAGATTGTTCTATTCATTCTTTCAGCTACACCATTCTGTTGATTATAAGGCACAATTGTTTGATGTCTGATCCCATGTTGGCGAAGATAGTTTCAAATTCATTTGATGTATATTCTTTTCCATTATCAGTGCGAATAGACCCAATATGAGATTGTGCATCATTTTCAATCCATTTATGAAAATGCTTGAATGTTAGAAAAGCATCAGATTTGTTCTTCAATAAATAAACCCAACACATTCTGGTGTAGTCATAAATAAATGTCATCATATATTTATTTCCATTTGCATAAGGAATAGGCATTGGACCACATAAATCTGAATGAATGAGTTCAAGTTTTCTATGTGCTCTTGAATGTGAATCATGAAAAGACTGTTTGCTAGCTTTCCTAGAATGCAAGCATCACATTGCTTAAATTTCCTAGGAATTGTAGCCAAACTAGCAACACCATTTTTCTTCAACAAGCATAGGCTGTCATAGTTCAAATGTCCAAATCTAGCATGCCATAATAAACTTGATGGAAGTGTACCTTCTTCATAATGAGAATTGTATGAGAAATGTTGTGCACGAGTAGAGGTACCTTGCATCTTGAGAAGCCTTTCTTCTTCTATTCCCCTCATGACAAGTGAGTGGTCAGATGATTTTCTCACCTCAAGCTTGCCATAAAAGATATGAATGGAGTGACCTTGCTGGTATATGTGGACCAAGGACAACAAGTTTCTCTTCAGCTGGGGAGATATAGAACATGATGCAGAAGAAAGTCTGGAAGACCAGGATATTTGAGCCTGATTGTGCCAAGCCCTGATGGCTTAATTTTTTATTGGTCTACAAAGTATACTGCTCCATCCACATTGTCAGTAAATTCTTCAAAAAAAATATTTTCTATGAGTCATGTGGCAAGTTGCTCCTGAATCAAGCAACCAATCATTTTTCCAAGAAGCAAGCAAAGCATTAAATAAATCTTCATTTACTCCCATATTACATTGTGCCACAACATAGTGAGTGGATTCAGGTGCTTTACCTTTGTCTGTATCATCAATTTTACCTTTCTGTTGATTTCTTTGCTGCTCAAATTTGTCCCAAGGTAACTTGCATGTAGAGGCATCATGTGATCCATTTCTTTTGCAACGTATGCAATGCAAATCTACCTTTTCTCCTTGAGAATGTCTACCCCCTGCCTCTGAAATATCTTCCTCTTCCTCTTCGACCACTTCTTCCTCTAAAATAATCTTGAGCAAGATGCTTTTATTTATGAGCAAGGCACACAACCTCTTCAGAAGATTCAGGGGTTGTCTTCTTTCCAAAATCTCTCTCTTTCAGCAATTTTTTCACAAGAGAGTCAAAGGTAATGTCTTTAAGATTTCCATTTGCTTGCAATGACTCAAGATAATTGGAGTAAGTAGGATAAAGTGCCTTGAGAAAAGCGATAAGAGGAATATCCAAGTCAATTTTAGTGGCTTGGATATCATGCATTATAGACTTTAATTTGAATGCAAGAGCAAGAGGATCATTATTTTGCAATTCAAGAGTGAAGAGCTTAATCATGAGTTGAACAACTTCAAGTGTAGAATGTGAGTCATAGAGCTCTTTCAACTTTTGTAAGGCTTCGAAAGTAGTTGAAATGGCATAATATAGTGACTCACCTCTTCACTTACAGATGCTAAAACTAATGCATAGGCTTTGTTGTTATTATTTTCCCAAATGGCGAGCTCTTTGTCTGAGGTAGGTTGTTCTAGCTGTTTGTCTCCATCTCCAATACGCACTCCTTTCCACAACTCATTGAAAATGAGGGTGTGTTTTATCATCCGGGACCACTCAGGATAGTTCTCCTTACCAATGAGAACTATTCCCACAATGGATATGATTGAATGCATACTGTAACAAAAACTTCTGCTGCAAAATTTTACTCAATGGGAGAAAATATAATTCTGATATGACTGGTCAGCAAATTCAACTGGACAAAAAATGTCAATACCTGAGACTAGAAAACTATACAGCGCATTCAACTGGATAGCGCTCTGAACTAAGCTATATATAGCACTTAACATTTGCTAATATATAAATAAACAATTACTCTCAAAAAACAACTGTACAAGAATTAATATGCTTATGTTTTCATCCAAACATAAAATGTTATCTAGCAACTCCCTTTGACTGCATTCAACATTTTCAATGCCAATTCTATGCGATACCAAGCATATGGTGGTCCTTCACGTAGCTATGGTGATCCTTCACTAGCACCTTTCGCTCTGATCCTAATGCGAAGACATTAACACATTCAACGTTTCATTCAACGTAATACTCAAAAATTGATCAGCGTAAATGTATGTATGGGCAACGTAAATACAATTGACAGCGTAATACGGAGCAGTGTATGTATGGAGTAGCGTAAACATAATATGGAGTAGTAAATGTAAATGTATGTATGGAGCAGCGTAAACATATGTATGCAGCAGCGTTAAATATAATCAATCAAGAGCAATGTGGGTGTATACCACCAGCGTGCAAATGTATACCAACAACGTGTAGACTTCGATGGTAGTGTTCCTCATTCCACTTTCTAGCGTGGAGGCACCAGATGCTCACCAGTCCAAAGCAACAATGCCTTACTATCCACAGCAACAGAATTAGAACCTCGACCTTCCAAATGCAGCCTTAGCACTCCCTCACACAGCACTCAGGTCCGCATTAGCGAGACAAGGGATAACGAAAATCGTTCTAGAGAAGAGGGTGCAGAAAACTATTATGGTAGAGAGCTTAGAGAGAATACCAGGTCAGGGGTGTTAATTCTGAAATATGCGCAGAATAGGAAAATAGGCAGAAAAATGGAGTTACAAAGGTGGGAATACTAAAAATAGGACCTGATCTAATACCATGTCAGGCCAGGCAGTAACTCCACCCAATCAATTCATTTTATTCCTTCAGGTTGGTCTTTATTATATACATGAGCGAGAGACTGTTCACTTCATCTCCCGATGACTGTTCATATTCTTTATTATTTATTTACATTACATTCACCCAATCCTGATGATTAGGTGTCAACAAATGCTACCAATTCATCTTAGTGTCACCGACATGTTCAAGAGAAGTCATTCATTTCAAACTTCATCCTTTGCAATACCGTAACCCTTCATTTTCATGACTACCATTCCTAAACTTTCTGTCGTCAGTTGATTTTTCATCTCCAAAATCATTTACCTCATTTCGTGTCGTTGATGTGGGATACATCAAGACCCTCCTGCGACGAGTCGCTTCTTGTCAACATCAGCACATTATCCAAGAAGTTGACTTATAACCACCCGTTCAGTACCTTGAGGCTTGCATACATCAATATCATGTTCCTCGCTTTCGACGATAGGTTGACATCACTGGCCTTCGAGCAAAAGACTTTGTATGGTGTTCGACATCAAATCATTTATTCACACCATGTGAACTGTACTATAGTACCTTGAGGGTCATCATCATTATCGGTGATTCCTCTCGTGTCTATTAACGGGTTACATCATTGACTGGTAATCAGACGATGTCTTCCCATGTTTGACTTTAGCTCATCTATTCACATGGTTAGACTTGTACTTGAGTGAAAGATTGAACGAGATTGAAGACCCCATATCTAGTTTCATCCATCTGAGCTGCGATATTTTTAGGAGTACTAAATCAAATGTACAATGGCCTTACATTCATGGTCATCCACTCATGGGTCTATATCTATAGATGACTATATTTGTACATGTAGTGAAAGTTTATAATTTGAGCATGGGTATGCCTTCCCTCAGCGAGTTCATGAGAAAAAAATCAAACCATCATGATATATGTATTGTAATTGGTAGGTTGCCTTCTGCTTCGAAACCTCCTCTCCACATGATAAAGCATTTCACTCGACATACATATTTACAGCTTCATGCTTTAGGGGGCAATTGTTACAGATCCATTTGGGCACACCAACCCCAACTTACAGATCAATACTATTAGGGCCCATCAAACCCTAATTCAGTTGTTACATGCCTTGAAGAAGTCAACCATTAGAGTGCCTAGCTTCCTAAGAAGTTCCATGACAGAAATCATCTAGAAACTACCTCTAAGAAGATCAGTGCAGGCATGCCTTCATCAAGGTGCGCTGCAGTGCAGTCCAGTACATTGCTAGGGTGCTATGCAGCGCACTTAAGCCCTTTTTGGCCTGCACTGGGTGAATTTGAGTGAAATTGCATTGGGGTTTGGGAATATTCTTATCCATTGGATGCATCTAGAATTTTCCCAAGTTTATCTACTCCTTTGGGCTCGAATTTGGATGAGGTAGGGAGTTAAGGAACATCAATCCCTTTATCCCTTCCTCCATGGAACTAAATCCTAAGTTTCAGAGGGAATTCATTATCACAATTTATGGCATAACTTCCTTCATTCACTTATAAAAAGATCACTCATCTAAGTGATCAGGGGCTGGCTTGGCTAGAAATCATTGAATTATAGGGAGATGTTGTTAGTATGAGGCTTGAGTTGATTTCAAGTATTGTAATGATGTCAAAATGTCTTTCTTGTTATGAGGAGAGGATGGGATTGAACTGGAGGAGTGATGTCGAATCAAGTAAATTGGGTTGTAACTCTTCCTTTTACTAATAAAGTGTTCAAATCATTTTCCATATGCTTGTATTGTTCATTGATGCTTTCATATGTGTATCATGTACTTGATTCCATGTTATGTTTAATCAATAGATCATTATCATATGCTTTGATCGGTTTTTGCCTTCTGTCTATGTGAAGGTACTCTTCAAGCGGATTAAGTACGGAAAGGAGCGACATAATTAGTCAAGGGAGATATCGAGTAAGCAGAAACTTCAAGTAGGCTTCTTTACCTTTTATTTAATCTATTGGTCATAGGAAAGGTATAGAATGATTTGCACTATTGTTCTAGACTTAGCCACAAGTCTAGCGGTTTAAGAATTTATCTATAGACACTAAAACTTATTAAAACAAATTGGCGACTCCGCTGGGGAGCGATTATCCATCCTAGTAGCTAATCCACCTCCTTAGACACCTTGACATACTTTACTTGTTGTAATTCAACCTTTTGCATTGAAGTTTGGTCAAAATTTGAGTTTAGATGACTCTTGGGTGGCCTCATAGGAATCAGCGCAGGTTAGCCTTAAAGACAATGCACTACAATGCACCCTGCAGTTAGAGATAGTGCACTGCAGCGCAGTTACTCCATCTATGGCCTGCGTTGATCTCCCTAGGGTCAGATTCCCACCCTTGGAATTAAATTTTTTGCCAAAATTCTTCTGATTGCTTGTTTGATGATTGTAAATGGATGTCATGTCTCTGAAAATAGTTCTTCATCTCCTTAGCTAGCCCTACTTTGATTGGATTGACTAATGTTTCTTTAATGTTTTCTTTGTCATTATCAGTTTATATTCAAAGTTAGAATATAGTTGATTGATCTTTTTCGAAAGAAAGTGTCGTAAAATCGTCTTTTCCGTTGAAAATTGGATTGTCGTAAAGTCTCCATTCATGAAAGATCGATTGATTGATGTGTGCATATGATTAGTATTTTCATTGAAAGTGTCGTAATTCCTCATTAATTTGGAAATGAAAGTGTCGTAAAGTCTTCCTTTCCTTGAAAATAAATTGTCACAAAATTGTCATTTTTATGAAAAGAGTTTATTGATCGATTGTGCATTAGTTTTCCTTTTTGTTCATTTACATTAAGGGAAATCGAAAATAAATACATGCATTTTGCACCATTCATATTGTAGTTCGTGAATGCTTGAAAGGAATAGCTAGGGAAATTGCATTAGATGTGCTCTTTTCTCTTTGTCAAAGACCTGATTGCTCTATCCCTACTAGCTAAGGATTTTCATTGTTAAATTGAATGGAAAGAATGCTTATCATATGAGTTGCATTTTAGGAATTGAAAAAATACATCACGAGGTGAACCTTGAAAGGAAAATTCTGAAGAAGATCATCTTAAAATTTATCTGAATTTATCTAAAGGAGCATTGTCACCTAACGAAAAACTTTTAGAGGTCTAGGTTAGAGACGTGTCCTGGCGTCGTAAAACAAAGCAATTGTCACTAACTTGTCTATAATACATCCCGAGTGTGATGCCTCATTCCACGTATGTGAGTATATCATAGCTCGTCCACGTACATTCAGGTATATAGGGCAGTGTTATAGTACGTAAAGTAAATGGGAATGCTCTCACTGTGCAGTTTTTCATTAGACAGGGCTTATATGGATTGGGCCTCCACATACTTTCGGGTATATATGGGAGGACAACTCTAGGTTGCTATCCATCCTTAAGTAACCGAGTCGGTCGCCTTGTAAACCGTGATACACTGAACACAACATTCTGGGAGATTGCCTACCCGTACTTCTCGGTTCGCCGGGAGGTATTCTGCATTTCATAGTTGCTTAGTAAACATTTCGCCTAGATTATCCCTCTTTAATTTGTTATGTTACTTTTATTAAAATAAATTAATTGACCACGGATAACATCCTCCATGATTTCTCCTTAGTTGAACTTAGTTTGAAACATATGCTGACAAATCGGGAGTCCACTGATCAAGGAACTCCTTTTGATGGGAATCCTAGTCCTTTTCCTCCTTTCGAAAATATTGGTGCTCCATATATGGCTACATTGTCCCTTTCGAGATTTACCATTGGCTTGCCAATATGGTTGTTTTCAACCTCCCTGGTTCAAAATGTCATGATTTCTCTGTAATCCAATACACCTCCAACTAGACAAAATCAATCTCCAGTTGATCCTAAGGTTGACCCTTTGCCTTCTTCCTCGGTTGTTTCTTCCTCCCCTTCTTCCTCTTCGCCTGGTGAAAGTATTAGTGCTAGTAACCAGGTGGCTAAGAAGAAGAAGAAGCAAATTTAACAGAGGGGCAATCAAGCAAGCATTGCTTTGAATGCAACATCTAATGAGAAACCGCCTATCAAGCCTCACAAAGTTCGATATTGAAATTGTCCTGATATTCCTCAAATCTTAGAAGATTGGTCTTCTCGTTCACATCATCTTGTGTCATCAACCTCTGGAGATCATGTTGGTGACACACCATCAGCTAGTGGTAGTAAATTTCATGCAAATAAGGGAAAAGTTAAGTTTCCATGTAGGTTATGTGAAGGGAAGCACCCCATTCACCTTTGCCCCTATCTGGATGAAGCCAAAAGAGTGTAGGATAACCATCCTACTTTGCCACAATGACTTCCATCTGGTTACAGGAAACTTTCCCTAAGTCCTTCACTAGTTGATGAATTGACTAACCAAAATCAATTGTCGGTCGAAACCACTCTCTCTAAAATTGAAGCCTATGAATCTATACCTGACCCAAATCAACAGGTCGAAGTAACAGTTGACCCAATTTCACCTTCAGTAAATCGTACTTTTCCCGAAGAGACTGAATATGATACCACTCAAGTTCTTTTTGTTTCTTTAGATTCCAATCAGCTTGGGGGCAATCCTCCTGTTCCATCAATACAGGAGGAAAATCCTCCCGATCTCGTAACTCAAGAGGTTAATTCTTTTGTTTCAACGGTACCCCTTCCAAGTAGTCTGGTCACTTCCTTTGATTGGAATCGACTGACTGGATTCTGTCTTCCTTCTTATGTGCCTTTCCAGATCATAGTACAAGTTTGTAATATGATTGTATATGGCACTATTATAGATGAAGGTGCATCTGTGAGTATCCTTTCCTCAACTGCTTGGCAAGCGCTCAGTTCGCCGCCACTTGTGCCAGTTACCCGGAATCTGTTGGCTTTTAATAGAGGAACTAGTCAACCATTAGGGATTCTCCCTCAGTTACCTATTACTTTGGGAGGAAAAATCATTTATCTAAATGTGATGGTAGTCCTAGGCCCTTTAGATTATAATTTACTTCTTGTGCGCGACTATGTTTATGGCATGGGAGCTATTGTTTCAACACTCTTTCGAGTGATTTGTTTCCCGCATGAAGGCAGAATTGTCATTGTTCACCAGCTTTCATTTCCCAGTCCAAATATGGCTCCTAGTCAACCATCTTCCCTAAATGATCCCTTTGTACCAATGGTATCATCCCCGCCATGGGTTAACTATGTGGCAACCTATTCCATACCTACATCAACTAACGATCAATTCAGTGATGTTGTACATCATGTACTGGGGGCATTGGAACCAGATCTCTCCTCTTATGAGTTGTGATCATCTCCGAGGATATTTCTTTGTCTTGTGTCAACCTCATTAAAAAATGACACCAAGGATATGAGGATAGTTCTTTTATTGTGTCAACCTCGTTAAAAAATGAAACAGGTTCATGAGGATAGTTCTTTTACTGTGTCAACCTCGTTAAAAAATGAAACAAAGGATATGAGCATAGTTCCTTGTCTTGTGTCAAGCTCATTAAAAAATGAAACAAGGAATCTGAGCGGAGTTCCTTTTCTTGTATCAAGCTCATTAAAAAATGAAACAAGGTCCCAATTTCCAAGTTGAGTCTTTGAGTACATCTCGTAAAATCCCAGTCGAGTCTTTCACTTGATCTCGTAAATGAACCTTCATTCCATCCACCCTATAGCCACGAGTAGTCCACTTAGATGAATGTAATGAAGCTTGGGGGTATTCACCTAGTGGTAGCGTTAATAGGTTATGTGAAGGGAATCACCCCATTTACCTTTGTCCTATCTAGACGAAGCCAGCAAGGTGTTGGATAACCGTCCTGCTTCACCGCAGTGACTTCCATCTGGTTATAGGAGACTCTCCCTTTCATCATGCTGGGGACATGTAAACCAATCTCAAGCATAGTTTTTCGGTTTAAGCTTATGTAAAAATGAAACTGAATGCAAGCATAGTTTTTCATTTCAAGCTTGTGTAAACATGAAACTGAATCCAAGAATAGTTCCCTATGGTTCAAGCTTGTGTAGAAATGAACCCATTTCCATTTTAACACTTGTGATTGCCATTCTATCAGCCTCTTTCATCAAATGAGCCTTGGTTGTTTTCATCCCATCGCCACCATCTCTTTGGCCAATCATACGCTTTCACTTGGTTATTTTACCCCTTTTGAGGAACAGTGGCAATGAGTGGTATTATTAGCCAGCCTCTTCACATAAATCATCATGTTTTGAGAAGTTCCAACATCACCGGAACCAATTTCTATCCTAGTTACCACTTGTTCCTCAATTTGGAGCCCTCTTTAAGCTCTTTTCAAACTCTCTAAACATGAAAAGATTGTCAAGGATTGTCCTTTCCAGCTCGTTAAAGGATTGGAAACCATATCGCTCTTGTATTATTTTACGCTTTTTCAGAATTGAGAGATTAATTTATGAAAAAGAACTTGTGGAGTTTTCTTTTTGTCACCTTTCAAACTCTCTAAACATGAAAAGGACTGGGTTATCTTTGTTTTTAAACTCGTTAAAAACATCAAATAGCGACAAACTTGTCCATCTAGACAAGACCGAGTTTCACCTTCACTAGACTCGTTAAAGCATCGAATAGAGATGGATTCACCTGAAGGGTGAAATTATACAACAAGCATATGTTATCCTCCTCAAGCTTGATAAAAATAAAGAGGTACTGGTTAGCAATGATTGGGGAAAACTGGAAAAAGGGGAAAACACTTTATGGTAGCAAGTCGCTTTTGAACATGACACTTTCACCTCATCATCGTGATTATGTGGGTTGGGTCATTCATCTTGATGGTTATCACACCATTGGTCTATCATAATATCCATTACTTTGTTTTGGGTCAATGCTACCAATTCATCTTAGTGTCGCCGACATATTCAAGAGAAGTCATTTAGTTCAAACTTCATCCTTTGCAATACCGTAAACCTTCATTTTCATGACCGCCATTCCTGAATTTTCTATCGTTAGTCGATTTTTCATCTCCAAAATAATTTACCTCGTTTCGTGTCATTGATGTGGGATACATCAAGGCCCTCCTGCAACAAGTCGCTTCTTGTCGACATTAGCACATTATCCAAGAAGTTGACTTAGAAACACCCCTTCAGTATCTTGAGGCTTGCATACATCAATGGTATGTTTCTCACTTTCGGCGATAGGTTGACATCGCTGGCCTTTGACCAAAATACTTTGTATGGTTTTCGACATTAAACCATTTATTCACACCATGTGAAATGTACTATAGTACCTTGAGGGTCATCATCATTATCGGTGATTCCTCTCGCGTCTATTAACGGCTTACATCATTGGCTGGTAATCAGACGATGTCTTCCATTGTTCGACTTCAGATCATCTATTCACATGATTAGACTTGTACTTGAGTGAAATATTGAATGAGATTGAAGACCCAGGATCTAGTTTCATCCATCTAGGCTGCAATATTTTCATGAGTACTAAATCAAATGTACAATGACCTTACATTCATGGTCATCCACTCATGGGTCTATATCTATAGACGACTATATTTGTACATGTAATGAAAGTTTATAAGCTAAGCATGGGTATGCCTTCCCTCAACGAGTTCATGAGAAAAATCTAACTATCATGATATATGTATTGTAATTGATGCAGGTCACCTTCTGCTTCGAAGGTTCCACATGATAAAGAATTTCACTTGACATACATATTTATGACTTCATGCTTTAGGGGGCAATTGTTACAGATCCATTTGGGCACGTCAACCCCGACTTGCAAATCAGTACTATTAGGGCCAATCGAAACCTAATTTAGTTGTTACATGCCATGAAGCAGTCAACCATCAGAATGCCTAGCTTCCCAAGAATTTCCTTGACTAAAATCATCCAGAAACTTCCTCTAAGAAGATCAGCGCAGGAAGGCCTTCATCAGGGTGCACTGTAGTGTAGTCTAGTGCACTGCTAGGGTGCTATGCAACACTCTTAAACCCTCTTTAGCTTGCGTTGGGCGAATTTGAGTGAAATTGCATTAGGGTTTGGGAATATTCTTATCCATTGGATGCATATAGAAGTTTCCCAAGTTTATCTACTCCTTCGGGCTCGAATTTGGATGAGGTAGGGAGTTAAGGAACATCAATCCCTTTATCCCTTCCTCCATGGAACTAAATCTTAAGTTTGGGAGGGTATTCACTATCACCATTTATGGCATAACTTCCTTCATTCACCTATAAAAATATCACTCATCTAAGTGATCAGGGGTTGGCTTGGTTGGAAATCATTGAATTATAGGGAGATGTTGTTAGGATGAGACTTGAGTTGGTTTCAAGTATTGTAATGATGTCAAAATGTCTTGCTTGTTATGAGGAGAGGATGGGATTGAACTAGAGGAGTGATGTTGAATCAAGCAAATTGGGTTGTAACTCTTACTTTTACTAATAAAGTGGTCAAATCTTTTTCCATATGCATGTATTGTTCATTGATGCTTTCATATGTGTATCATGTACTTGATTCCATGTTATGTTTAATCAATAGATCATTATCATATGCTTTGATCAGTTTTTGTCTTTTGTCTATGTGCAGGTACTCTTCAAGCAGAGTAAGTACGGAAAGGAGCGATACATTGGTCAAGGGGGATAAGGAGTAAGAAAAAGCTTCAGGTAGGCTTCTTTACCTCTTATTTAATCTATTGGTCATAGGAAAAGTAGAGAATGTTTTGCACTGTTGTTCTAGACTTAGCTACTAGTCGAGGGGTTTAAGCGTTTATCCGTAGACACTAAAACTTCCCAAAACACCATGTAAGGGGGCAAGACACTTTTTGAGTTGATGATTTTGGCTTATATTTCCAAATCAAACCCTCATTCCATCACTTCCCAGAGTTTATTTCATGGCTCACTACGACATACCTAGATGAAAAGAATTATTTCATCTCCACCTCAGGATATAAAATACTAGAACTAACCCCCAAACTGATTCAAAAGGGTTTATTTTCCCTTTCTCTCCTACAATGCAATCGTTTACTGATGCTACCCCAACCCATCACTTTTTTACTCTTCCTCCCCACAAGCAGTAGTCCTTCTTGGACCAAATATTAGTCCCGGGAGTCAAATCCTTGCCCCATGATGAGTCTTTCCCAATTACCCTCTTCAGCAAACCTATTTGACCCATTCTGCTTGCAATTGCATGATTATTTGGGGAAACTCCCATATGACCAATAATACCATCCTGGGATTTATAAATAAAACAAAGCAACCTAGTTGTCTGCTCGATATTCCGCTCTACCTACCTACGGCCATATGCTTCCAACTTCATCACTTTCTTTCCACTTCTTACTTCCACTATTATTCACTTATTTTCTACCTGTTTATGTATACCCACCTTGAAGCATTTTAATGTTTGGACCTTAGCATGATTTATCACAACAAACAATGGAAAGTTGTCTTCGACTGAAATATTTTTGTTAGAAGAAGGCTTGACATTGGTGAGTACTCTCAGTTCATATCAATCTTCATGGCCATTGCGTATAGGATTATCCATGGGGCCTCACCACCCATAATCTTTCCTCAGCAAAAAGAGCTCCTCCAACTTAGAAAAAGTGTTATGGTAGGAGACTGGTACCTCTATGATAATTACATAGAGCTTAGGGTTTATGGGTTCCATCTTTGTCCCTATCGCCTACCAGTGTTCATGCCTATGAGAATATTTTCCCTTGAATTTATTCGACAACTCCTCAACGTATACTTTCTTCACTTTGTTCCTGCAAATAAAGGGTATATCTTTAAAATGGGACATCATGTGGGTCCTTTTGTAGTGAATACAAGACAAGCTTTTAAAATAGTTGAGGCTTCACTTGACACTTGGCACTATGATCCCAAGGGTATCATTGCCCAAAAGAGAGAAAATATAAAAGAATCAACTTACATACATGAGCCTAGGCCTGAAATTGAATGGAAATCTAATTTTTATTCATGGCCTCTTAATATAGAAATGGAGACTGAATCCCCAGTAATCATAAGCAAAGCGTCAAAGAGGACCGTTGACAAAGCTGGGGATACCGAGATGGAAGAAGCACACATAAATAAAAAGGCTAGGATTCAAGGCTCAGAAGAAGAAGAGAGTGTGATACAGCTAGTGGAAACAGGACTAGATCAGCTGGGTTTTCAGATTACTTTAGAGGATCCACCACCAGCTACAACTTCATCTTCTGCAAAAGTAACAATCCCAGACCCTGAGGAAAGTGTTTCTATCAATGGATCTAGCTGGCCTTTTGGAAATGACATTAAGGAAAACAATAGAAAATTTAAGGATAAAATGCAATGGGTAATGGCCTCCCAATCAGTATCTCACCACACACGGTTGCTAGCTACTATGGACTTGGAACGTAATCAGATGAAGTTTCCATTACAACACCCATAAGAAGAATCATTACCTTTAGGGCCTCAATTTGAAACCTTGGATGTGTCTCTGGATTTAGCAAGTGTTCCATTACCAGATAAAATAAACTTTCATAAGCAGGTGGGGGAAATGTTGTACAACGATCTCAGCAAAAACTCCATGACCATTAGCAAAGTTGAGACATTATTAGAAAAGGCTTAAAATAGGGTGAAACTAGAGAAGTCCAATTCTAGAGCCCTGTATATACAAAATGAAGGTTTCAAGGAGTTGATACTTAAGCTGGGGGTGAACTCAGAAGACAAGACAATAGAAGAAACCCTTCTTCAACAATCTCAGAAAGAGATATAGGGATTAAGACACAAGTTGAAGATGGCGGGCAGTGAACATGTGCATACTAAGGAGTTGGCTAAGGTTGAGTTGGAAAGGAGAATCTGGCAAAAGGGTTGGTAGATAGAAATGATGAGATAGTGGCTTTTAAAAAACAAGTGGCCAAACTACAGGAAAACATGAATTCTCATGTGTGTGTGGTGGCAGTACCCAAGGAACCACAAAACCCTACTAAGCAACTCACCAAGACCTGGACTGAGCTACAACTCTCAGAACGAGAGTTGAAGAGGGTACAAAGAGACTTAGATTCTTCTAATGCAAGATTGGCTCAGAAAGAGAAACAGTTGGACATTGCGGTGATAAATGTTGAACTCGTCAACAAAAATATGTAGTTAGCAACACAAGAGGTTACTAAGCTAAAAATAAAGTTAAAGGAGAATATGTCTCTTCTAGAAGAAAGACAACTAGTATGGGATGATATCATCGAAGAAATGAACCACAACTGGGAGCATGTAACATTAATGCATGAGAAAAAAGTTGCAAGCAAGGATTTTGATGGATGCCAAAGAAGAAGGCGAAAGGAATTCCCAAATTTCCAAGATATTTACTCACTTTGTAAACAAGAGGCCAATTGAGGAGTTAAGACCCATTAACATAGTTGATAGGGTTAGTGCTTTAATGGAGATATCTCAAGTAGTCTTGAGAGAGGAAACCAGAGTTAAAGTTTAATAGTACCTTGGAGTAGTACTAAAAGAAGTGGCCTCCTTTAATGCTGAATTTGACAAAGTAGTACAAGTCGGATTACCCAACTGTTGGGAACCTCATGGCGAGTTTCTCTCTTAGGAACACTACAGCCATAGACTTGTAAAATCTAAAAGCAAGTCCTATTTGTCTCATGAGAAAACGGCCACTCTCAAAGGGAAAGCAATAGTAAATTTCCTAAAGAAAGAGTTCCAACTACTGGGATTGGTGAGGATATTTTTTCATCATAGGTTGAATTACTCTGGTATAATTGAGATAAAGGTCAGTTATCAATGATTCTACTATGTTCCTCATCCACCTTCAACATTATGGCAGTGATGTGAGCAATCCATTAATCCACCAACTATCTGAGTTGTCAAACCACACACATACCATACTCCACAATGTGCTACCTCGGCTCATTGTCCATAAAAATATTTCTAATCATGTCAATTATTAAATCTTATTTGCATTTTATATTTTATCGGTACTTTTGAGTTTTATTTTTCTATGTTAAGTTGTTAAGTTGTTAAGTTTTAGTTAAGTACAGTTGTGTTGTCAGACATGTTGAAGTTTTGAAGCGCTTATTCATCATGAAAAAATCAAGAAGAGAATATTTTATAATGACCTCTCTCCCTCTCGAAGGTCCTATATGAACAATTTTGAGAGAGGGAGCAAGGGTTCAAATTTTTTTGGAAAGAACTATTTTCTAGTTTTGTAAGGATAACGTTATGAATCTCGATGCATGTATGTTTCACGGGAAATTAATGAAATATTTTTGGTGATTCCAACTTATTGGGTTTGCAGTATGTTCCTTCCCCTTTGTCTTTTTTTTATATATGTTGAATGCTCATCTCAGATCTCATGTCAAGTAGCTATCAGATGTATTTCTCATAAAATATACAGATTCATTTAGATCAAATTTTTGATGAAAATGCCCAGTGTATGGATATGGAAATCAAGTCTTTAAAATTGATCCATGTATCTTAGAGCCTCATAAACATTTCCCTTTCTCTTGTTTCTTTCTAAATCTGGATGTATGGAATTCTTAAAGTTTAAGCTCCATATGATGGGTTTCGCCTCTATTTTATTCTATAACCGCTTCTGTTTAAAATAGATGATTAGCTGCAAGCTCCAATCAGAATTGGCCACCATAGTGTTAGCGCTTGAAATTTCACCTCAGGCTGAAAAAGGTAAACTTCAAGGCAACATCAAACCACTTAGCCTCGTAGCTAGCCGTACAGGGCAGGAGAGGGATCTCTCCTGTCTATCTCAGTAAAGATCTTCAATGGGCGAGATAACCAATGTGGAAACACTGATTTTAGGCTAGTAAACTGATAAAAAGGTTTGATTTAGGGATTTTTAGAGTTTTGGTGGAAAATTGGGGAAAGGCAATTTTGGGTGCGGGGATTGGACACAGTTTTCGCAGGGGGTTCTTTGGGGCAAGGTAGGAGACTGTATTGATGCCTTTGATAGATGTGGATGGATTAGAATTACTGGTGAGAAGCTAAGGAGAGCAAGCAAGCACCTTGAATTCTCCTTAAACAGCTGAAAACATTGATATTAAGCAAACTTAAAGGCAAAGCATAGCAACCATGAATTCTACCTTAACACTTCATTCGCCTAATTTACAGAAGAAAAAGTAAGAATATGATTCACATAAAAAACTTACAAGTACAAAGAGAAACACACCATCAATACATGTAACCACAAGAATCCCAAAAAGGACTGCAAAATCCTGGTCTTCCTTAGCCAAAAATTGCAGAGATACAATGAGTAATACAATAGAAGCTTTCTCCCTCAAGAGTCCAACCATGAAAATGACTGAGAAAGTACATAATATAGGCAAGCTAACATCTTTCCTTGCCTCTAGGGGTCGAGCTCACTATCCTAAGAGCTGTTTCAACCAATTCCAAACTGATCACTAAAATCTAGGCAGTCAAAACAACTTGCCTCTATAAGCTAGGAAACCAATTCATTCATTTAATTTTTGCCTATCTCATGAATGAATCTTCTAGAAGAGATAAAAAGTGTCAAAACATCATAAAATTACATCATTTACATCAAGGAGGATCAAAATTCACTCCAAAAAGTCAAACCTAGTCAAAACTGCGTTTTGCTGAGCTGTAGGCACAATTTCTGTGAAAATTGCCCAAGAGGTCGCGCACTGATTCTCAAGAGGTCACACACATTTGGAGCCGCTTTTGAGGAACTTCCAGGTGTCCCAATGAGGCAAGCGTGGGCTTGTTGGAAAGGTCTGGATGTCTACTTTCCAACCCAAGTAGAATTTCTGAATTTGGTGTCGATTTGCCCCTCCAAACTTGCAATCTCCCAAGACTACTTCCTGTGTGTCAAAAAGGTGGCAGAAAGTCATTTTTTGCTTGTTTTTTGACCTTCTGGAGGCTCAAAACTTGGTAAAATTTCTTGATCTTTTCTAGGTAAGTGTATTTTTGCATGAAAAATCCAAAAATGCAAACTTTTCCTAAAATGGACTTCCCAATCTAAAGGGTTGCGCATGGTGCGCGACCTCTTGGGAGCAAAAAACCTGTTTTTTTACCAAAAAATTCATAAATGACCAAAAATGCTCAAAAATTTTTGAAATTTGTGCTGGGGTTGAGTCATTTAGCACCATGCTCCTTCAAGGAAGCCTCAGCCAAGATATGGAGGGGATCGAGCCTTTTTCTTCGTTTGAGTGCCTTGGCCAACCGTCCTTGGAGCACCTTCATTCTTGCCTTGTATACGTGCATTCGGGCCCAATAGTGGTTCTTCATATTCTGGAGCAGGTCCTTATCTCTATTGGCCTTAGCCAGCAGCTTCTCCAAATGAGCATTGACCTGGAGAAGCATAGCCTCTTGAGAGATAAAATCTTCCCATGGGATACCCCGCTGTTTTGACTGTTTAAATGCTGCTCCAAGGGGACAAAAACACAAGGGAGATGTTTAGGAAGGGAGACTTTTGAAGGGATTTAGGGAAAATACATATGAAAGGGGAATTTAGGGAAGCAATTATGAGACATATACCATCACATAATCATATTTTGTAGGGGTTTCATAGGAGGTAGGGTTTAGGGACTTTGATATTTTTTGGTAAGGAGATTAGGTGAAAATGATAAGGGAGATGATTGGGATGTGCGGGAAAGAACAGGAGTGAAAGGGATGACCTTGAGAACAGCAAAACAAAACCATAGCTTTACTTGTGCTTTGACATTTTTAAAGCAAATATACATGAACCTCTCATTTCAACTTGATGGCATTAAAACACATTTCCCATGTTCATGCAAGCTTTAGCAAGAAATAAACCTTGATGATTAGAGGCCTACCAGCAGCCTTGAAGAGATTTGGGGTCAATTTGTAGTTTACAGGAATTTTTTTTTGGATGAATTCCCAACAGGTCGCGCGCGCCCAAGAGGTCGCGCCCTTGTTTTTTTCTAACTGCTGGAACCCCCTGGAGAGGTCGCGCCCACCCAAGAGGTTGCGCGCTTTTGCAGGAGGATTTTGGAGGCCTTCCCGGTGTCGGAATTGGATGCAGGATAGCTCGTTGGAACGACCTTGGAGTCTACTTTCCAACCAAACTAGAATTTTTCAATTTGAAGTTCATTTTCCCTGTAAAAAAATCAAATCTCCCAAGACTGGTCAAAAAGTGCCAAATGAGGCTGCCTCAAGGAAGAGTGTTGTTGCAGGCAATTTTTGAATGCCTTCCTCAACCCCAAATTGAGCTCATGATAGCTCATTGGAAATATATTTTTGTCTAGTTATCATTTTACCCATCAAGAAAATAATTTGGCCAACCAAGCTAGGAGAAAACTTGGTTTTCCCAAGGTCACTTTAGAGGTGTCTTTGATTCTCCTGAGGCAATGGTATTCTTGACATTTCTCTCAAACTATGACACCTGTGCAAAACGTGAAGGAGGTTTTTCATCTTTGGCACGTTTTGGACAAAAACCTCTCTCCATTTCCCAAAATTGATCTTTGATTTCTCTAAAACATCTTTTGAGTGAAACTTATCCCGATGTGTGAAACAAGGAATTTTGCCGAAATGAAGCGAAATGAAGGGGATAAGGGGCTTCTAAATTGTTGGGGAAATTTTTGGAAGTAGGGAGGGATGTTAGGAAGCAGGTGAAAGTGGAATCTCAGAGATTGAGTGAGGGGAAGGGGTCCAAAAGGGCAAAACACAGGCCCAACCTAGAAAATTGCCAAGTTGTAGCTAGAAACTAGGGTTTGTGCGAAAGTGAGGAATTTGGGGATTCTCAGTGATGGGAAGCATTTGGTAAGGTACTTTAAGGATAGGGGAAGGTGTATGAGCATCAAGAAACAAATTTTTCCGATGATTTGACCGTCCAAGAGAAATTGCCTTCAAAACCGTAGGAGAGGGAAATGACCTTACCTAGGCGCAACTGAAGCATGAACATAATGTAAAATGACCCAATGGGACCTGACATGATGATGAAAACCATATGAATGATGATAGAATCAACGAAATAGTGACATAGACCGACATTTGGGAAATTTTGAAAAGAGTGAGAGCAAACCCTAGACCTAATGCCTAGTGATCAAATTTTGCTTGAAGACTCACTGAAATGACAAAATTTGACCTTGACACTTCAAAATCACTTTGTAAGAGCATATTTGATCACTGCAGGAAGGCTGGAAATACTGACACTAACATTGGCTCCAATGGGGATGGTAGCTCCTTGGAGGTGCCAAGAACAACAGATCTTTGGGAGAGCAGACCAGCGCCTTATCCATTGGGCAATGGAGTCAAAAACTCAAACTGAAATGCATGACTGAAAACTAATGACTTGACAACACAAATTGACTCTCACTCAACTAACAACTGACTCAATACTTAAACACAACCGAAAAACTAGAAATGATGCTCAAAGTGGAGATTTATTCATCAAAACCTACTCTAACAATTTCATTCATCACCTGATCAAGTGAAATGAAACAACCAATGCAACCAAGTAAGCATTCCATCTACTATTCGAATTTTCCGCAAGTGCTCACTTATGAACAACAAGAGAGAACTACTGAAAGGAAACTCCCACGAAAACTTGGAAACAGATCCGTTGAATGATATGGATCCTCTATCCACCTCCAAAAATACTGCATAAGGATCTTGAAATTCAAGCACACTGGAACTTAGCTCATCGAATGGATTACTTCTCTTCTCCTCATACCATGAATGCAAACTTTGATCTGAGCCTTGTGATGAGACCTCTGATGAAAATGACAAAGAAACTGGCTGCCGGATCAAATTCATATCAGCGCATGTTTCAAGCTCACCTGCTAATGGAGAAAGACTTTGACTGCAAACCTCATCCAAAACATCAGCTATTGGATCATGAAAAACTTGAAAAGACTATTGTAATGTATCCATTGAAAATGTATGATATCCTTCTAGCTGTTCATCTTTTTCTTGAGAGATTTTATGAAGATTCTGCCTTGTAAACTGAAATGCTTCAAAACAAAAGGGTATAGAATCTTCCTGCATCATCAAATCATGTATTTCATCTTCCACAACTTCATCTGTAATCTGCCCTTCAATTTCATTTGGTGGCTGCAAATCTGATGCTACAGGCTACTCAAGAATTTTGTTATCTGTCTCATCTTCAATATTAACACTGAGAGATTGTTGATTTGTTATTGGTTGTTCATTTGAAAATTGACTATGCAATCTACCCTTCAAAAACTGAAATGATTCAAAACAGAATGGTACGGAGTCACCTTGAATCATTAAATCATGTGTGTCCATTTCCAAGTCTCCAGCTGCAACTTGACAATCAATGGCTTTTGGGGGTTGCAAATCTGAATATGAGAAGTCTTGAACAAAATTTTCATCGCTCTCAAGATGATTCAAATCAAGACTTGTTGACATTTGATTTCTGATTGCATGGTAGTTATCTCTGATGAACTGAAACGAATCATAACAAAAAGGCAAAGATCCTTCACTTACTTCAAACTTTGCTGCACTTTCCTCATCAATGTCATAACTGATATGTGATGGCTGAACATTGTATTCAAGCTGCTGAAAATGAACTTCTTCCTCCCA
>APFE030705117.1:50001-107327 GCA_000404065.3 Pinus taeda | reverse complement strand
GATTTTAGGCTAGTAAACTGATAAAAAGGTTTGATTTGGGATTTTTAGGGTTTTGGGTGGAAAATTGGGGAAAGGCAATTTTGGGTGCGGGGATTGGACACAATTTTCGCAGGGGGTTCTTTGGGGCAAGGTAGGAGACTGTATTGATGCCTTTGAAAGATTTGGATGGATTTAGAATGACTGGTGAGGAGCTAAGGAGAGCAAGCAAGCACCTTGAATTCTCCTTAAACAGCTGAAAACATTGATATTAAGCAAACTTAAAGGCAAAGCATAGCAACCATGAATTCTACCTTAACACTTCATTCGCCTAATTTCCAGAAGAAAAAGTAAGAAGATGATTCACATAAAAAACTTAGAAGTACAATGAGAAGCACACCATTAATACATGTAACCACAAGAATCCCAAAAAGGACTGCAAAACCCTGGTCTTCCTTAGCCAAAAATTGCAGAGATACAATGAGTAATACAATACAAGCTTTCTCCCTCAAGAGTCCAACCATGAAAATGACTAAGAAAGTACATAATATAGGTAAGCTAACATCTTTCCTTGCCTCTAGGGGTCGAGCTCACTATCCTAGGAGCTGTTTCAACCAATTCCAAACTAATCAGTAAAATCTAGGCAGTGAAAACAACTTGCCTCTATAAGCTAGGAAACCAATTCATTCATTAAATTTTTGCCTATCTCATGAATGAATCTTCTAGAAGAGATAAAAAGTGTCAAAACATTATAAAATTACATCATTTACATCAAGGAGGATCAAAATTCACTCCAAAAAGTAAAACCTAGTCAAAACTGCGTTTTGCTGAGCTGTAGGCACAATTTCTGTGAAAATTGCCCAAGAGGTCGCGCACTGATTCTCAAGAGGTCGCACACATTTGGAGCAGATTTTGAGGCACTTCCAGGTGTCCAAATGAGGCAAGAGTGAGCTTGTTGGAAAGGTCGGGATATCTACTTTCCAACCCAAGTGGAATTTCTGACTTTGGTGTCCATTTGCCCCTCCAAAATTGCAATCTCCCAAGACTGCTTCCTGTGTGTCAAAAAGGTGGCAGAAAGTCATTTTTTGCTTGTTTTCTGACCTTCTGGAGGCTCACAACTTGGTGAAATTTCTTGATCTTTTCTGGGTAAGTGTATTTTTGCATGACAAATCCAAAAATGCAAACTTTTCCTGAAATGGACGTCCCAATCTAAAGGGTCGCGCACGGTGCACGACCTCTTGGGAGCAAAAACCTGTTTTTTGACCAAAAAATTCATTAATGACCAAAAATGCTCAAAAATTTTTGAAATTTGTGCTGGGGTTGAGTCATTTAGCACCATGCTCCTTCAAGGAAGCCTCAGCCAAGATATGGAGGGGATCGAGCCTTTTTCTTCGTTTGAGTGCCTTGGCCAACCGCCCTTGGATCACCTTCATTTTCGCCTTGCATACGTGCATTTGCGCCCAATAGTGGTTTTTCATGTTCCGGAGCAGGTCCTTATCTTTTTTGGACTTAGCCAGCAGCTTCTCCAAATGAGCATTGACCTGGAGAAGCATAGCCTCTTGAGAGATAAAATCCTCCCATGGGATACCCTGCTGTTTTGACTGTTTAAATGCTGCTCCAAGGGGACAAAAACACAAGGGAGATGTTTAGGAAGGGATAATTTTGAAGGGATTTATGGAAAATACATATGAAAGGGGAATTTATGGAAGCAATTATGAAACATATACCATCACATAATCATATTTTGTATGGGTTTCATAGGAGGTAGGGTTTAGGGACTTTGATATTTTTGGTAAGGAGATTAGGTGAAAATGATAAGGGAGATGATTGGGATGTGGGGGAAAGAACAGGAGTGAAAGGGATGACCTTGAGAACAGAAAAACAAAACCCTAGCTTTACTTGCACTTTGGCATTTTTAAAGAAAATATACATGAACCTCTCATTTCAACTTGATGGCATTAAAACACATTTCCCATGCTCATGCAAGCTTTAGCAAGCAATAAACCTTGATGATTAGAGGCCTACCAGCAACCTTGAAGAGATTTGGGGTCAATTTGCAATTTACAGGCAATTTTCTGTGGATGAATTCCCAACAGGTCGCGCGCGCCCAAGAGGTCGCGCCCTTGTTTTTTTCTAACTGCTGGAACCCCCTTGGAGAGGTCGCGCCCACCCAAGAGGTCACACGCTTTTGCAGGAGGATTTTGGAGGCCTTCTCGGTGTCGGAATTGGGTGCAGGATAGTGCGTTGGAAATTTCGTTGAGTCTACTTTCCAACCCAACTGGAATTTTTCAATTTGAAGTTCATTTTCCCTATCAAAAATCAAATCTCCCAAGACTGGTCAAAAAGTGCCAAATGAGGCTGCCTCAAGGAAGAGTGTTGTTGCAATCAATTTTTGAATGCCTTCCTCAACCCCAAATTGAGCTCATGATAGCTCATTGGAAATAGCTTTGTGTCTAGTTATCATTTTACCCATCAAGAAAATCATTTGGCCAACCAAGCTAGGAGAATACTTTATTTTCCCAAGGTCACTTCAGAGGTGTCTTTGATTCTCCTGAGGCAACGGTATTCTTGACATTTCTCTCAAACAATGACACCTGTGCAAAAAGTGAAGGAGGTTTTTTGTCTTTCGCATGTTGTGGACAAAAACATCTCTGAGTTTCCCAAAATTCATCTTTGATTTCTCTAAAACATCTTTTGAGTGAAACTTATCCCGATGTGTGAAACAAGGCATTTTGCTGAAATGAAGCGAAATGAAGGGGATAAGGGGCTTCTAAATTCTTGGGGAAATTTTTGGAAGTAGGGAGGGATGTTAGGAAGCAGGGGAAAGTCGAATCTTAGAGATTGAGTGAGGGGAAGGGGTCCAAAAGGGAAAAACACAGGCCCAACCTAGAAAATTGCCAGGTTGTAGCTAGAAACTAGGGTTTGTGCGAAAATGAGGAATTTGGGGATTCTCAGTGATGGGAAGCATTTGGTAAGGTACTTTAAGGATAGGGGAAGGTGTATGAGCATCAGGAAACAAATTTTTCCGATGATTTGACCGTCCAAGAGAAATTGCCTTCAAAACCCTAGGAGAGGGAAATGACCTTACCTAGGCGCAACTGAAGCATGAACACGATGTAAAATGACCCAATGGGACCTGAAATGATGATGAAAACCCTATGAATGATGATAGACTCAACTAAATAGTGACATAGACCGACATTTGGGCAATTTTGAAAAGAGTGAGAGCAAACCCTAGACCTAATGCCTAGTGACCAAATTTTGCTTGAAGACTCACTGAAATGACAAAATTTGACCTTGACACTTCAAAATCACTTTGTAAGAGAATATTTGATCACTGGAGGAAGGCTGGAAAGACTGACACTAACACATAGATTGATGAATAATCTTCGTGTGCATTCCTATGTGTGTTGGTTCATGTATTGTATCTTTTATGAATGGTTCTGAATCAATTTCATTTGAGTTGTATATAAAAGCAAAAGTGCTATGAGTTTCAAGCCAGATTTGATAGCACTTATTAGGATGTCCTAAGTACTGGTCTCCTCTCAGCCTAGAGACTGTCTCTAGGAGCAAAAACATCTTCTAGCGTTGTTTTCGGGGAACGGATTAGAGAATTTTTCCTTGGGTATGACATTCATACATTCTTTGATAAGGTGAGAAAATATGTGTGGGTTGTAGATTTATCACTGTGGAGACTCCACAGTCCAACTATAAGTTCATCACCCTGGCTTTTAAGAGACCCCATACCCGCTCAGATACCTCTCAGCAAAGAATTCCATTTGTATCTAATCCGAAAAGACTAATATCTAGAAGGATTTGGAAGGAAAAAACCCCAACTACTACTACTACTATCTCCTCGTTTCCTGAAACATCCTCATTCAACTCACAGAATGCCATAATTCATTTCTCCGGTTTTTCTCCTAGAGTCCCAGAATATCCTTCAGAAAGTGGTCAGCCATTCAGTATCGCCTCCATAAAATTCAAGGAAGAAGAAGCTTCAGTCAACACTCCTCCTTTCTCATTCCATCCTCTCCGTGAAGTTGAGGAGGTTAAAGCCATCCTCGAGAGCAATCCTACTCAAAGAATGAACAGTTTATCAATCCACTGTTATTGAGTTGTCTCGCAATTTGTCATAGCACAGAGACCAATAATAAACCTAGCACCACCACCTTTCCTCCAGATGGTTGTCCTAGGTTTCCTATTTAACAAATATGCTCCCTTAGACCTGCCTCAACCTTTAAGTGCCGTGCCATAGGATTATCTCAAACTCTTGCCCAGGTTTAATGGAAAAGACGACACATCAGCACAGAGGCACATAGAAGTATTTTGTGCCTTTGTAGAAAACTTAAATGTCGAGCACCTAAATGTGGTGTTGAGGCTTTTCGTCCAATATCTGGATGGGGAAGCATGGAAATGGTTCAAATCCTTGTCGGATGCTTCCATTACCACTTGGGAAGAGATGGAAAATTCTTTTATGAAGAAGTGTGGGGAGAAGAGGGATCATGGATATATTCTTATTAATTTCAATGCTATAAAAACTAAACATTATGAGGATATCTTGGATTTTATAAAAGGGTTTAATAAATTGTACAATAGTCTTCCTGTTGAGCTTAAACCTATGTAGGTCGTTGCCAGTGTAGTTTTCATTGGGGCCTTTGATCAGAGTTCGATTTCACACTCTAGGAGAGGAAGTCTTGTACCCTGGACCGGATTCAAATCGATGCTCTGGAGGTAGAATCAAACTTTACATCAACCAAGAAGTCAAGAAGTAGAACTGACCCTGGGGAGAGGAAAAATGGGAAAGAGGAAGCAACTTCCTCAAGTCATGGAAAAGAGTCCCAAGAACAAAAGCTAGAGGAAATGGATAATTTAATAAATAACTTATCAAATAAACTAGTAAAACTGGAGCTAGAAAATAAAAACCTTCCACAAAAAAATTCCTAGGCTCCTAATCGAGGCTTCAACCCACAATACAGAAGACCTCCCTTGCACAAATATTGCAAAGGGAGAGAAAAGAACAACAAGACCACATCCATCCCCCATTATGTATAGAAGACGATCCAAAGGAGTAGATACAAGATGCTAATGAGTTTCAGGGGAACCTATACTCCTCTTTCTCTGATGAAGAACAGGAGGTCGGAATGTATGAAGAAGAGGGGGATGATCTAGATGTAGTGCTAAATGATGTTGAGATTGATGATTATTGTAAGCAGTTCGTTGATTTCATGCAGGCCCAGCTGCATAGGAAATATTATATTCGGTCTTCTAGAAAGAGATCAAGGGAGCAAAACCAGAATGAAGATGCTTCCTCCCAAGATCCTCTTAGGGAATGTGACAAAGGGAATAGGCCATTAGATCCAATTACACAAAAAAAGGAGTCCTCGGATCAAATCTGCCATAAGCCCGAAGCCCTCAAAGAATAGAATCCACCTTCCCCGTATAGACCCATTTGTGATAAAGAAAAAGATATTTTAGAGGTCATCACTAGAAAAAGGCCATGATATATTTAATCTTTAAAAAGAACTTGAAAAAGTCAAAATTTTGGTCTCGTTGCTTGAACTGTTGAAACAACCCACCTATAAGTCCCAAGTTTCCCAGTTCGTGTATCCATCTACTTCAATCCACTCACATGATAGTTTGAATCTCCAAGAAGAAAGGCCAATGGTCATCTTTGGACCCCATGTTCAAGAACAAGATCCTTCCATAACTAATTTTTATGTTACCCTAGTAGTACATGACCTCCTGCTTCATAACTGCATGTTAGAAACAGGTGCTTCCCACAACTTGATGCCACCATCTGTCATGGAGAAACTAAGGATGTAGATAACGAAACCATACAAAGACCTCTACTCTTTTGACTCTAAGAGGGTAAGGTACTTACGAATGATTAAGGACTTAGTGGTGAATCTGGCCCAGATCCCAGTAAAAAGTGTAGTAATGGATATTGTAGTAGTTGACATCCCTGCAAGGTTCAGTATTCTTTTGTCCATGTCTTGGGAATCGAATATTGGAGGCTCCATCAAGCTCGATTTGACTTACACTACCATTCCTATCTTTGGTGGAGAATAAAGCTGACTATATAGAGAATCAAGGTTTTTTAAAACAGTTACGAAAGATGATTTCTCAAATAATGCTCCTATGTATGGGAAAGAAATGGATTTCTCTTACTTACTGTTAGAAAAGGATGGTTTCATTTTGAAAGAAACACAAGTACGGCCCACAGTCCAATTAGATCAGTAGCTACGAGATTGTAGCAAGGTTTGGAAGTTGACTTTTGATGGTGTAAATTCTAAGGAAGGAAATGGAGCAGGGGTGTTATTGATATGCCCAGAGGGTAGCTTGATCCCTCTCTCGTTCAAACTAGAATTTGAGGCAACCAATAACATGGAAGAGTACGAGGCTTTACTTCTAGGCCTACAAGCAGCGAGGAATTTGAACATTGAATGCTTGAATGTGTTTGGAGACTCTGAACTTATGGTAAAGAAAATCAGGAATCAAGGTCAAACTAAGCATCCAAGGTTGAGGGCTTACATAAATGAGGTTTGGGATTTAATGGACAAAAATATTCTTGGCTTTCAATGTTCATTTTCTATCCAGAGAAGGAAATTGAATGGCTGACTCATTGGTTATAGCTGCCAGTAATTTTAAGCTACTTCAAAATCAACTTCTCAGATATGAGGTTGAGGTCATATACAGACCCTTAGTGCCAGATAATGTTAGACACTGGAAGGTGTTCAAAGACGATGAACAGATCAACCACTTTATGGAATTCATTGGGAAATTCTCAAATTTTGTGATTAACCAAGAGGGCGAAAAAGCGACAGAAGAAAAACCAACCACTTAGGAGGAAACTATCATAGGGCATAGAGTATTGCAGCTAAAGGGAAACAATATTCCTCATGGTCTTGTTCCTTTGGAAAGATTATTCAAATCCAATGACATGGCCTCGAAACTTGTTGAACAAGGAGTCAACAAACAGGTGGAGGAGTGCAACATTGGCTCAGAGAACGAACCTTGTATGATCAAGATGTCAAAAGGGATCCCCCATCAATATAAACAAAGGTATCTAAATATTTTTAGAGACTATAGAGATGCATTTGCTTAGTCATATGATGATTTAAAGACATTTGATACTAATTTTATTCAGCATAAGATTCCCTTAAAGAATAGAATGAAGCCTTGTAAGCAAAAACTCAGATAGATCAACCCCCTACTACTCCCATCTATTGAGAAGGAAGTAAGGAAGTTACTTCAAGATAAGATCATTGTAACCCTGAGATACTCAAAGGGTGTGGAAAACCTGGTTCCTGTAAGGAAGATGAATGGAGAGATAAAGCTATGTGTGGATTTTAGAAACCTCAACAAAGATTCATTAAAAGAAAACTACCCATTGCCAAAAATGGATTATATATTACAGAAAGTAATTGGCTCAACTCAGATGTCCATGATGGATGGATTTTCAAGGTATAATTAGATAGAGGTGCATCACATTGACCAAAATAAAACCACATTCACCACGCCCTAGGAAACCTTCATGTATGCAAAGAATTCCATTTGGCCTTATAAATGTCAAAGAAACTTTCCAAAGGGAGATGGATATAGCATTTGTGGGAGAACAGGACAGATTTGTACTAGTCTACTTGGACGATATCATATTTTTTCCCAAAATAGATGATGAACACATCGAGCATTCGAAGATCACTTTTGATAAATACAGGAAAGATGGGTTGTCTTTGAATCCTAAAAAATCTTAGTTCGCCCTAAGCGAAGGAATGTTGTTGGGGCACATAGTAGCATAGGAAGGGGTGAAGATCAATGCAAGCGTGTGGAATCGATCAACCACATTTCCCTACCTAGGAATAAAAATGAATTCCAAGTGTTCTTGGGAAGTATTAACTTCTTGAGAATATTTATACCCAACTATGTAGAGATAGCGAAAGAGATCAGAGAAATGTTGAAAAAGGAGAATGAAGTGAAGTGGAACCCAGATTCTTGAGAATCCTTCTCTAGGATCAAGAGAACCTTTTCATAGGCTCATGTGCTAGTCATCTCAAATTATTCAAGAATATTTTTCATCTTTTCTTTCGCATCCCCTCATACTATAGCCACTATCTTATTGCAAAAGAATAGTGAAGGGCACGAACAACCTATAGCCTTTTTCAGCCAAGTGTTGCAGTATGTTGAATTGAAATATAATATCTTAGAAAAATAGGCGTATGCCCTAGTCAAAGCTTTCAAGACCTTCATAATTTATGTTCTACACTCTAACATTGTGGCTTATGTTCCAGCAGTGGTTGTTAAAGACATCTTGGTGCAAGGGGGTATTGATGGAAAAAGAGGAAAGTGGATTGCTAAAATCCAAGAGTATGACATGGATATCAAGCTCACTAAACTCATAAAAGGACAAGGACTAGCCAAAATCCTATTAGAGTCAAATTGCTAGGCCTTTGGGATTAAATTATTAGTAGAAAATGATGGAGAAGGGTCACAAAAGCCGATGATCAAGACATCGATCCAAAAAATTCATATAAAATATGAAATATCTACCTGGTATAAAGATGTCATCCATTATCTATTATTTCTAAGATGTCTGGTAAAGATGGATAAAGTGAAGTATAGATAATTAAGATTACGGGCCCAAAATTTTATTATATCAAATGGTCAATTTTATTGGAAAAACCCTGTTGGGATTCTACTTATGTGTTTGGTGGAAGAATAAATTCTAAAGGGGATTGATGATTTCCATGGTGGTGTTTGTGGGGGACATTGCAGCTGGAAGAATATAAGACACAAAATATTGAAGGCAGGTTTTTATTTACAAAAAATATTCAGAGAAGTTCACTCTTATGTTCAGGCCTGCGAGAAGTGTCAAATGTTCATCGATAAGCAGAAACTAGCCCCACTCCCACTAATCTTTGTTTTTGTTGAAGAACCTTTTAGGAAATGAGGACTAGACTTTATTGGAGAGATAGACCCACCTTCCAGCAACCAACACAAGTGAATACTTACAATCACTGACTATTTAACTAAATGGGTGGAAGTAATCCCAGCCCAAAATGCAACGGATGCTATAGTCATAAAATTTCTGGAGGAAAATATCCTAGCCAGGTTTGGTTGTCCTAAGAAAATTGTGACTGATAACACTAAGGTTTTTAAGTCTGCAAATTTTATCAACTTTTGTTAGACATTCAATATTGTAATTGGCCACTCCACTACCTATTATCCACAAGGAAACGGACTAGCTAAGTCTTCCAACAAAAGGTTTTTAAGGATCCTAAAGAAAATAATTGCAGAAAGCTAAAGGAATTGGGACTCCCGGTTGAAATTCACCCTATGGGCTAACAAGGTCACCTCTAAAATATCCACGAGGAATCTCCTTTCAAATTGGTTTATGGGAAAGAAGCAATATTCCCTATACAACTCGCAATGTCTGTTGTCAAAATATTACAAGACATTGAAGAAGAGCCAAACTCCCTGATTCGAAGGATAAATAAACTAGTGGAGCACCAGGAAAGCAGAGAACATATGAATCACAAGTTAATCAACTATTAGTATAAAATGAAGTCCTTGTTCGATAAAAAGGCAAACAAGAGACCTCTCCATCCAGGGGATCTAGTCTTGAGTTGGGATGTTAGAAGGAAAGACAAAGGAAAACACGGAAAATTTGATCCATTATGGTTTGGCCCTTTCAAAAAGGTTGAAGCACAAGGAAATAATACTTTCTTAGTGGAAAACCTTGAAGGTGAAGCACTAGAATTGCCATTAAATGGGTAGTTCCTCAAACTTTATTTCCAGCACTGAAGGTATTTCCCCTCATTCGTTGTAAATATCAATGTGTTATCTGTAAATAATATATTATGTTTCAAGTTTTTTTTGTTATTTTTTTTTTGTTATACAAAGTTTTCGATAATAAGAATTCATGCCCATGGAACAAGATGTTAATCTGCAAGTTCTCGATGCATTGTTGCCAATAAATCATCCCCAATTGGAGCCAATGTTATCCCTTGCTTTAATATTTTCAAGGATTGGAAAAATGGCTATGTGAACCAAATTTAAAATGGGAAACTATGCTTAGAGAAGAAACTTCAGAACCAAATGCACGAATAAAAACAAATTTATAGTGAAGCATGTTTCCTATCAAGGTCTAGATCAAATTTCAGTCAAAGCGACCAAGTGACCTGACATTATTTCAAGGGTGAGGTTAAATGACATACTCCTCCCAGAGCAATCATCATTCCTCATAGGCCAAGGATGCTCTGGAAATAGTTATGTGGGTGTGACTTACACAAAGGTTAACCTACGAGACCTCACCAGAGTTGAAAAGTCAACCTTGATCTGACGGCTCGAACTATTTCTGGGGGTGAGAGAAGGGCTTATCCTCCCACGAGTCAGCCTACCAAAGTACAATGGGGGCCACCCACCAGGTGGGCTACCCCCATTGGCCCCTTATGACAAATGAGTGCAACGCAATAAGGTAAAGATACTTTGTGATCCCCCACTCCTGCTCTCTAATCCTCCTTTCCTGACCAATCCTAATTCTCCACGTACCCCCTTCACTCTTGATGCCATCACCTCACCGCGTATCCCTCCTTAATATAAAGTATCCCACTCTCATTTCCCTTTTCTAATAGCTACTCTGAAGTTCCTGGTGTGAATATCCTAGTCAGTCACCTGTGCAGGACCTCCTGCTCAAAGTCATTGGACCACCTAAGGACTTCCTCTTAACATTGCTTTCAACTGCTCCTACGAGATCCCTGTATCCCAACACCCAACCACCTACGATTTGTGTTTTTTCGCTCATTAAAATGAAACAAACGGTGCCTGAAACACCTAAAACCCATGAGATCAAGTTCCCTTCTAGCATTGAACCCCTAATGGACGTCAAGGGCCAAATTGCAGACATGGCATGTGCTTACCAACTTGTAAAACTTCTCTTTAAGTTATTCGTTGGCCATGTGAGGGGGGAAGACACCTTTCGAGTTGTCGATTCCGGCTTATATTTCCAAATCACACCCTTAGTCCATCACTTCGTGAAGTTTATTTCATGGCTCACTGCGGCATACCTAGATGAAAATAATTATTTCGTCTCCACATCGGCAGCTAAAATACTATAAGTAACCCCCGAATTGATTCAGAAGGCTCTAGTTTTCCCTTTCTCTCCTACAATGCAGTCATTTATTGATGCTACCCTAACCCATTACTTTGTTACTCTTCCTCCCCACGAGCAACAGTCCTTCTTGGACCAAATCTTAGTCCTGGGAGTCAAATCCCTGCCCCATGATGAGTCTTTACCAATTACCCTCTTTAGTGAGCTTATTCGATCCATTATTTCTACAATTGCATGTTTATTGGGGGAAGATAGCTCCCATATGACCAATAAGGCCATCCTGGTATTTATACATAAAACAAAGAAACCTAGTTGTCTGCTTGACATTTCGCTCTACCTATCTATGACCATATGCTTCCAACTTCATTACTTTCCTGCCACTTCTTACTTTCGATATTATTAACTTTTGTTCTACCTATTTATGTATACCCACGTCGAAGAGTTCAAATGTTTGGGCCTTAGCATTATTTCTCACAACAAACAACAGAATTCAGTATTCGAATGGAATATTTATTTCAGAAGAAGACCCGACATTGGTGGGTGCTCTCAGTTCATCTCAACATTCATGGCCATTGCATACAGTATTATCCATGGGGCCTCACCACCCAAAATCTTCCCTCAGCAAAAAGAACTCCTCCAACTTAACAAAGATGTTATGGTAGGAAACTAGTACCTCTATGAGAATTACACAGAGCTTAGGGTTTATGGGTGCGAGCTTCGCCCCTATTGCCTACCAGTGTTCATGCCTATGAGAATATTTGTCGTTGAATTTATTCGACAACTCCTCATCGTAGACCTACTTCACCTCATTCCTACAAAGAAAGGGTATATATTTAAAATGGGACAATGTGTGGGTCCTTTTGTGGTGAATACAATACATGCTTTTAAAATAGTCGAGGCTTCACCTGAAACCATGTATTTTGAGAAGGGAGACACTTGGCACTATGATACCAAGGGCATCATTACCCGAAGGGGTGAAAAGATAAAAGCATCAACTTACTTACATGAGACCAACCCTGAAATTTAATGGAAAGCTAATTTTGATTCATGGTCTCTTAATACAGAAATGGAGACCAAAACCCCAGTAATCATGGGCAAAGCGTCAAAGAGGACCATTGACCAAGTTTGGGATACCGAGATGGAAGAAGAACACATAAATAAAAAGGCTAGGTGTCAAGGCTCAGAAGAAAAAGAGATTGTGATCTAGCTAGTGGAAACAGAACCAGATCAGCTAGGTTTTCATATTACTTTAGAGGATCCACCACCAGCGATAGCTTCATCTTCTACAGAAGTAATAATCCCAGACCCTGAGGAAAGTGTTGTTGCCACTCGATCTAGCTGGCCTATTGGAAAGGGGGAAAGACACCTTTCGAGTCGTCAATTACGGCTTATATTTCCAAATCACACCCTCATTACATCACTTCCCAGAGTTTATTTCATGGCTCACTGCGGCATACCTAGATGAAAAGAATTATTTTGTCTCCACCTCAAAAACTAAAATAGTAGAAGTAACCCCCAAATTGATTCAGAAGGATCTAATTTTCCCTTTCTCTCCTACAATGTAGTCATTTATTGATGCTACCCTATCCCATAACTTTGTTACTCTTCCTCCCCACGAGCAGTAGTCCTTCTTGGACCAAATCTTAATCCCGGGAGTCAAATCCCTGGCCCATGATGAGTCTTTCCCAATTACCCTCTTTAATGAGCTTGTTTGACCCATTCTTCCTGCAATTTCATGTTTATTTGGGGAAGAAAACTCCCATATGACCAATAAGGCCATCCTGGAATTTATACATAAAACGAAGCAACCTAGTTGTATGCTCGATATTCCACTCTACCTATCTATGGCCATATGCTTCCAACTTCATTACTCTCTTTCCACTTCTTACTTCCACTATTATTCACTTTTGTTCTACCTATTTATGTATACCCACATCGAAGAGTTCGAATATTTGGACCTTAGCATAATTTTCTCACAAGAAATCATGGAATTTTGTCTTCAATTGAAATATTTCTATCAGAAGAAGACTCGACATTCACGGGTACTCTCAGTTCATCTCAATCTTCATGGTCATTGCATACAGGATTATCCATGGGGCCTCACCACCCATAATCTTCCCTCAGCAAAAAGAGCTCCTCCAACTTAGCAAAGATGCTATGGTAGGAGATTGGTACCTCTATGAGAATTACACAAAGCTTAAGGTTTATGGGTGCCAACTTTGTCCCTATTTCCTACCAATGTTCATGCCTATGAGAATATATTCCCTTGAACTTATTCAACAGATCCTCAGGATAGACCTGCTTCACTTTGTTCCTGCAAAGACAGGGTATATCTTTAAAATGGGATATCATGTGGGTCATTTTGTAGTGAATACAAGTTAAGCTTTTAAAATAGTTGAGGCTTCACTTGAAACCATGGATTTTGAAAAGGGATATGCTTGGCACTATGATCCCAAGGGCATCATTTCCCGAAGGAGAGAAAAGATAAAAGTGTCAACTTACATACATGAGTCTAAGCTTGAAATTGAATAGAAAACTAATTTTGATTCATGGCCTCTTAATATAGAAATGGAGATCGAATCCCCAATAATCACGAGAAAAGCGACAAAGAGGACTGTTGACCAAGATGGGGATACCGAGATGGAATAAGCACACATAAATAAAAAGGCTAGGATTCAAGGCTCAGAAGGAGAAGATATTGTGATCCAGCTAGTGGAAACAGGACCAAATCAGTTGGGCTTTGAGATTACTTTAGAGGATCCACCACCAACTACAGCTTCATCTTCTGCAGAAGTAACAATCCTAGACCCTAAGGAAAGTGTTTCTACCATTAGATCTAGTTGGCCTTTTGGAAATGACATTCCAGAAAACAATAGAAAATTGAGGGAGAAAATACAACGTGTAATGGCTTCCCAATCAATGTTTCACCACACATAGTTGCTAGCTGCTGTGGACCTGGAACGTAATCAGATGAAATTTTCATTACAACACCCATCAGCACAGTCATTACCTTCAGGGCCTCAATTTAAAACCTTGGATGTGTCTCTAGATTTACAAAGTGTCCCCTTACCAGATAAAATAAACTTTCATAAGCAGGTGGGGGAAATGTTGTACAACGATCTCAGCAAAAATGCCATGACCATTAGCAATGCTGAGACATTATTAGAAAAGGCTTCAAATAGGGTGAAACTGGAGAAGGCCAATTTCAAAGCCCTGCATATACAGAATGAAGGTTTCAAGGAGTTGATACTCAAGCTAGGGGTGAACCCATAAGACAAGGCAACAGTAGAAATGCTTCTTCAGCAAGCTCAGAAAGAGGTATAGGGATTAAGGCACAAGTTGAATATGTGGGGAAATGAACATGTGCATACTAAGGAGTTGGCTTAGGTTGATTTGGAAAAGGAGAATTTGGCGAAAGAGTTGGTAGACAAAAAAGATGAGTTAGAGGCTCTTAAACAACAAGTGGCTGAACTACAAGAAAAAATGAATTCTCATTTGTGTGTAATGGCAGTACCCAAGGTTCCACAAAACCCTACTGAGTAGCTCACCAAGGCCTTGACCGATCTATAGCTCTCAGAGGGAGAGTTGAATAGGGTGCACAGAGACTTAGATTCCACTAATGCAAGACTGACTCGGAAAGAGAAACAATTGTAGATTGTGGTGATAAATGTTGAAATCATCAACAAAAATCTGCAGTCGGCAACACAGGAGGTTACTGAGCCAAAAACAAAATTAAAGTGGAATATATCTCTTCTGGAAGGAATACAACTAGTATGGGATGAGATCATCAAATAAATGAACCATAGCTAGGAGCATGTAACATTAATGCATGAGAAAAAAGTTGCAAGCAAGGATTTCGAACAGTTCATCATGGATGCCAAAGAAGAAGGCGAAAGGAATTCCCCAATTTCGAAGAGGTTTATTCGCTTTGTAAATGTGAGGCCAACTAAGGAGTTAAGACCCATAGACATAGTAGACAAATTTAGTATTGTAATGGATATATCTAAAGTAGTCCTGAGAGGAAGCTGAAGTTAAAGGTGAACAATGCCTTGGAGTAGTACTAAAAGAAGTGGTATCTTTTAATGTCGAATTCGACAAGGTAGTATAAGTCAGGTTACCCAACTGCTAGGAACCTCATGGGGAGTTTCTCTCTTGGGAACAGTATAGTCATATGCTTGTGGAAGCTAAAAGAAAGACCAGTTTTTCTCATGAGAAAACAGACACTCTCAAAGGGAAAACAATAGTAAATTTCCTGAAGTAAGAATTCCAACTACTAGGAATGGCGAGGATTCTTTTTCGTCATAGGTTGAATTAATATGGTATAATCGATTTAAAGGTCAGTTATAAATGGTTATACTCTGCTCCTCATCCACCTTCATCATTATGGCAGCGATGTGAGCAATTCGTTAATCCACCAATTGTTCGAGTTGTCGAACCACAGACACACCATACGCCACAACATGCTACCTTGGCTCATCATTCGTTAAAATATTTCTAATCATGTCAATTATTACTTCTTATTTTCATTTTCTATTTTATTCACATTTTTTAGTGTTATTTTTCTATGTTAAGTTGTTATGTTTCAATTAAGTATAGTTGTGTTATCAGACACACTAGAGTTTTGAACCACTTAGTCATCATAAACAAATCAAGAAGAGAATATTTTGTAACGACCTCTCTCTCTCTCTCTTAGAGGTCCTATATGAAAAGTTTTGAAAGATGCAACGAGGGTTCAAAATTTTTTGGAAAGAACTCTTTTTTGGTTTCATAAGGACAATGTTATGAATCTCGATGCATGTATGCTTCTCCATAAATTAATGCAATATTTTTGGTGATTCCAACTTATTGGGTTTGCAATATGTTCCTTCCCCTTTGTGTTTTTTTTACATATTTTGAATGCTCATGTCAAGTAGCTGCCAGATGTATTTCTCATAAAAAATACAAATTCATTTAGATCAAATTGTTGATGAATAATGCCTGTATGGATATGGAAAGAAAGTCTTTAAAAGCACTCAATATATCTTAGCGCCTCATAAACATTTCCCTTTCTCTCGATTCTTTCTAAATCCGTATGTATGGAATTCTTAAAGTTTAAGTTCAATATGATGGGTTTCGCCTTTATTTTATTCCGTAACCACATTTGTTTAAAATAGTTAATTAGTTGTAAGCTCCAATCAGAATTGGACACAATAGATTGATGAATAATGTTCATGTGCATTCCTATGTGTGTTAATTCATGTATTGTATCTTTTATGAATGGTTCTAAATTAATTTCGTCTAAGTTGTATGTAAAATTGAAAAAGTTCCATGAGTTTCAGGTCAAATTTGATAGCACTTATTAGTATGTCCTAGGCACTAGTCTCCTCTCAACCCAGAGACTGTCCCTAGGAGTGACAACAACATCCATTTATGAGTTATGCCTCTTTCCCTTTCCAAGTCAAAGAAGAGTGGTATTGCAATTTTGGTGGGTATAATTCTCCCATCCTCAATGAATTTGTAGTAGGATCCAAGATCAAGTTTTGGATTAGGCTCCTAGAGTTCTTGGAGGTCTTCTTCTCTCCCTTTTGATGTGGTTTCCCCTTCCTATAAAATTTCTTGTTGCTCATGTAGTAGTCCATGTTGATCCTATAGAAATTCTTTTTATTCTTGTAGCACACAACTCAAATCCTATAGAAACTAATCTTTGCATGCCAAGAGGTGGCGGGTCCACCTTTTGTTATTCTATTATTATTTATTTTATTTTTTTTTCAATTTTTTTCTCTTTTTTCATTGCATGGAAAAAAAACTCAAAGTGTTTTTTGTTAACTGAGTTGGCCCTCACTTAACCCTTCACACTCGTTGTCCTCCATCACGACTAAATCATTACAACCCATTTTATCAAGTCCTCTTCACTTTTGTCTTGTTCATCTCCCACATGTGTGGGTGTCTTGGTAGAAAAGTGAAGCTAACTGCTAGATAAGGCTGAGGCTTCTCTGCTACTAAGTCTGGCTACAAAAAAAAAAATCCTTCATACACTTGCAATGTTTTTAAAGCTAAAATAAGTTTGTAGGAAAGTTTTAAAGGATTACATACCTGAGCCTTACCCTGGGTGTGATTTTGCAGGTAAAATTGAGGTTGTTGATATGATTGTTGAAGCTTCCTTTGGTGATTCTGAAGCTAATGTGTTGATCATGTGGTGCTTGCATGGAATTTTTGGACATGGATAAAGTTTTTCTTAAGCGTATTTTGAGAGATCATCGCCTTTGCAATGGTTTATTTTCTACCTCCTTGAGGTGTTACCCTCCCATGCTTGTTGCCTTGTGCATTGGCTCTATTCTGGATTTTATTTTTTTGACATTTACTTGACTGATAGAGACTTTCCAACATAGGGTTTTTTTATGGTGGATCAAGTTATTTTTGGAGATGAACAATGATCTTGTAGCAATCTACAAAGGACCTTGTAGCTGTCCAAAACCAGCATTGGAGCCCTCTGATGCTTCATGATGCATAGATTTCTTGATCTAGTTCCTTGAATGCAGTCTTGTATGTTATGTGCATGTTGTTACAGGACTATGTTTCTTCCTGTAGAAATCACACAAGCCCTTCTAGGACCAAAATTTTCTCCAAGTGTTTCTTGATAAAATATTGATAATTCATAAGGAAGTTTTTGATGAGTGTCAGAGAGTTATGTGGTGATGAAAAGAGGTGGAAAAAAGGATGAAGGGCAGTGATTTTGATGGACAAATATGGGAATGAAGATGGGAAAAGTGTCAGATGGTGTTATGGATGGATGATAGGGTTATTTTTCATCGCTCCTCTTGTTCCTAGATGAAAAAATATAATATTTAAACCCTTTTTCTATGTCGGCCATAATCGTGTAGCAATTCTAGTTACTCATGTAGCAATTCTAGAACACTCTTGTAGCAGAATTTTTTTATCCATATCTCTCAAACGGTAGATTGGATTAACCTGAAATGTTTTGAGCATGTTTCCATCATATTTATGAATCTCCCTATAAAAAAATTCTCCAACAGATGCACAAATCGCGAGAAAAATGAAAAATATTTGTAGGTGACAGATGCCAATTTCTCGAAAATTATGCACTAGAATTTGATGAAATTTCTTGAGCATATTAAAATCATACTTATGCATCTCCCCATGAAACAGATCAGAAAAAAGATGCAAATTTTTTTAGATATGGTAAAAAAAAAATTGCCATGTGGCAATCGTGTAGCAAAACATAACCTTCCTATACCACTTTAGGAGAGTAAGGAAAATGAATGGGAAGGGCTTGGGAATGATGGTTGGATGTTGGAAATAGATGAGAGCAATGGATTGACATGGCTTTGGTCATGTTTGAGCATCTAAGAAGTGGAGGAGAAAGCCCAATTTTGACTTTCTTTGACTAGGTTTTTTATCAACTTTTTCTTTTGATGCTAACTTGTTCTTGTTGCTTGCAAAGGTTTGAGAGCACCTGCATTTATGAGAGAAAGATACATGGAGAAAATATTTTTTTGTTTTCATTTTTTCATTTTTTTTTCTTTTCTTAGGCCTACTAGCTCCCTCAATGTGGTTTTCAACTAGTAGGTATGCCTAGGCACCTCAAAGGAGGTTTTCACCTAGGATGTTTTCTTTTTTTCTTTCCAACCCACTAACCACCTCAAGGAGGTTTTCAATCAGTTAGCCAATATTTGATGCCTCAAAAGAGTTTTTAACCTGATATCTTATTATTTTCCTCTTATTTTTCTTTTTCTAATTTTTATTTCTTCTTTCCATCCTACTCTACTTGAAAAAAACAAAATTTCTTTCAACTATAGGAATACTTCCAATGGAGCCATGTGCACATCAATATGACAAATAAACTCATGTGTGGGCTCGAAGTATATGCTTTGACATGTACCTGAATGTGAGAGACCAAATGCTTTGACTAAGATGAGATCAATAATTGTTGAAGAAGAATGTGTTGCTACAACTTAATGAATATTGTCTGGAACCATATTTCAATATAGTTGTGATGCCCCCCGTCTACTTGCACATTTGGATCTCTTTATTGGTCCTCTTCTACCACAACAGTCAAATTTTCTTATTTTCGCTGATTAGTCTTTTGAACACATAAAGAATCTAATGATAAGCATAACATAAACTCTTCATTCTCTAGATCCAATGGTTGCTCTTCATTAAATGCGGTCCATGGTTCCTCGGTCTTCTCTGGATCTTCTTCTTCTTCTTCTAGATGTTGTTCTTCAATGGCATCAAGAGAATATCTTTGTTGCAATATATTTCTTGATCTAAGGTGAATATCATTCACATCAAGAGGATTTATTTGGAAGTATTTTACCTCAACATTGTAAGTGGGTTGAGTTACTTCATTGTTTGGATTCAAAAATGGTGGTACAGGTAGTTGAGTGGGAGTGGATAATTGAGATGGATGTGGTTGAGGTTGTGGTGAAGGTGAAGGTGGATGGTAAGGATAACCTAGAGTTGATTAGGAAGGATATTGAGGAAAATATTAAGGATATTGTGGAATTTTCCTTAAGGTCCTTGCCAACCTTGTTGCCAAGATTAGTTTTGGGGTTTGTTATCCCCCACAATGTTTGAGGCTGATGAGGAGATCCACAGAGGTAACTACAGACCAAACTTGCAGTTCAGTAGCTATCCCTACCAAACCATATAGGGTTCTCTCTTTGAGATCACAACCAAAGAATTGACTGGAATATAAAAGGATTTTAGGCTAGATATGTTAGGCTCATATAGGTTTGAAAATCTAGGGTTTTGATGATGAACAAGGGATAAAAACTTGGTAACTAAGTAAAAAGATCAAAGGGTAACAACAACAAAAATATAAAGGAGAAAAGTAACAGTAGTTTTGTGTTGGATTTAGGGTTTGTCAATGTAGTGTAGTGTTCAGAAGAAATAAGAGGACTTAATGAGCATATATGTCATGAATTCATTAAGCAAGAAAGCAAATAACATATAGTGATAGTTCCATCAAAACAGATCTTTAAGGAAAGAATAATTCTTATAAAATTAGGAAAAATCAATGAAGAAACTGATGAATGGAAAGAAGACATGAATATATATCATATGAAACTATAACAGAGAAGAAACAAGATCACAAACTCACCGCACATGAATTCATAGATAATAGCTGCAATTTTTCTTTGATTTCCTGAAAAATGTTGAAGCACAATTTACAAGAGTTCTCTCCTCAAATGTCCAACCCTTTTCTCTGACTGAAAAAATCATACATATAGACTAAGATAAATAGTTTCCCCACCTTCAGGGGTTGAATCCATGAGTGTGGAATAGTTTTCAAGAATATCGCAACCAACAAGCGAGAGTGAGAAGGTTGAAAACAAACTCTTCTCTTAGACTTTGATTTGAGTTTATCTTCATTAATGAGGCCTAATTTGTCATAAAAACAACCTATTATGCTATTTTATTCATGATTACATCATCAAAACATCGAACTAATGAGATTTCATCATCAATTTTACCTTTACGCAGATCGAACTAGAAACTGAGAAATTACACAGTGAAATTTTTAATTAAAATATCAAAAGCACAGCACCAAGTTTGAGGCCATTTTTAGGTGCCTTCCTGAAGTCAAAACTGAAATATGAAAGAATGGTAAACTAGACTTGTCTGTCTAGTTTCCATAACATCTTGAATTTTTTAAATGACCCATGGGAAGGCCTCCAAAAACGTATTCTCCCAAGGTGTCTCCAAAAGCACAACACCTGTCAAAAAGAGGGACAGAATGGTGATTTTTTACCCCTTTTTCTCATTTTTCTCAAAAATTGAGCCCTGTTTGAAAAATATGAGGAAATAGTTTTTGAGAGGAGGCCATCATATTTCCAAAAATGCAAGCCATTTTTCATTTAGAGCTCTGAGGAAAAAGTGCAGCGCCAAGGCATTGTGTTTCTAAAACTAGTACATTTTCCTGGATTTGCACTAAATTTCACCAAAAACCAAAAATGCTCAAAAAACTCCAAAAATTGGTACAGAAGTGCCAAATTGTTAGCCTCACTCTCACATTAAAACAATTCTAAGTCCAAATAATTAAATTCATTAAAATCAAGAAAGTTAAGATTTAATCCTACCTTTCTAGATTGAGTTTGTTCCTCATGGTTATGAGTCAGTTTAGGTTTAGTTGGTTGAGAGATTCTCTCCAACTAGTTAGGCTCCTAGATTAGTGTGTTGTTGAGATATTTTCTCAACCATACTGTCCAAGATAGACGTACTATCTTGAGACCAACTTCCTCATGTATTTATTTGTATTATTATCATTATTTGTACATTGGATTGATTAATAATGAAAATGTGAGGAATGTTATAAGGCTGAGGCCTTTTCTACCATGTCTGGTTTTTCTATATGTTTGATATTTATTTTATGAGTAAGTGTGTTATTACTAGTTTTTTAGTTTTCTACATGTGGTATCATAGCCTTCAGTATGACTCCCTCATGAAGTGACCAAAATTATGAGCGAATGTGTGGGACTTAAGTGTGTTTCTGCGTGACGGGATGTGAGGTTGAAGACTGAACTTGTGTGTTGCCTGTTGTTAGTGGGTAGATTTAGTACGTTGAAGATCGTTGTAACTATAAAAGCCAACGAGCGTGAAGACTGTATGTTAATGTAAATGAATTGTACGTGTCAAAGCTTATGAACAAAGCCATTCTTGAGAATACTTCAGGTCCGGAACATTAATGGCTTCTTGGCGAGTGTTTCGAAGATCAATAAATATCTTTCCAAGCAATCGGCGTGCAACATTTGACCCAATTTTGAGTTTATGTTTAGGATTAATGCCATATTCGTCAGGAGTAACTCCATCTGCAAGCAACTGAGTCACTTTGAAGGGCTCATCCAAGCCATCAAGATGCAAATGTGCATTGTGTATGAGGTCATACTTGCACGAATCATAAACATCTGGAATCTGTGTGATATCAAACTGGTCCTTTCTTTCATTGTACAAGTCTCGCTCCAGCTTTTTCCAGTGCACATACGTTAAGAGGGCCTTGGCCCTTCGATTCTGAGGGAGTTTGCTTGTTTTTTTTAGTGTACTGTTGTTTTGTTTGTCCATCAACATGGACTTCTGGAGATCTTGAATGCATTGTGTGTGCATTAAATCTTACTTTTAATTTTGTGCACTAGTCTCACATACCTCTGGTTTTGGTGCTGGAATTTCTACCTCATGAATGTGTTTCATTTGGAAATTTTTAGTTTTTGCTTCTGATATCTGCAATTTTGGCCTTCCCAACACTCTTGGCCACTCTGCTAGCTAGCATCTATGAAGAAGCACACCATTTGAATTTGATTGTTCCAAGTTTAGATCGTTAAGTGGTGCAATGCAATAAAGCACTGGAGGTCGTGACTGCTTGTGGTGAGCATGGAGATGCATTAATTTCACCCTATGCTGCAACGGTGTGCGATCACGTAGGAAAGAGCTTGGTGATGCAAGCTGTGTTAAATCCATGCTCCAAAAGCCCGATGGCGGCTCTCAAGCCAGCACCACCTCTTCCCGCCACGACAACGTCGTAGGTATGACCGACGATCGTATAAGATCCGCTGCCTCCCACCGACAAAGTGCTTAAAGAGGTCGATCTGCAGAGAATCCGATCATTGTGATATGATCGAATCGTATTGACTGTCGAAGAGGAGTAGCTGTTCTGGGCGACTCTTCGCCACATCCTTGCCGGATTGGAGCTCGGGACCCTAAAACCCTCGACGGTTTAAGAAAATCAGTGTTCAGCGTTATGGAAGACCGTCGATGAGATTCATTTCAGAATCTATGATCATGTGGCACTCATACCGCTACAAGAATGATTCTTCACAGGTAATTATGTGATGTTTACAGAAATTTTGAGGCTCAAATTTTTCAGGCATTAGTTAGTGCCTCCATTGCAAAGAGCTTCTTCCAATATGCATCGCAGAAATTTGTTTGATGGATTCATTTAGTATTTTAAGAGTGAAGGAACACAAATTGAAGTTAAATTTCAACAATCACCTGCAAAGAAACAACTCAATGTTAATCTACATCTTCCCAGAGCTAAGTTTCGTGCACAATGAAAAGTGGTGCCAGGAGAGCGGTGTCGAAGTTGTGTGAATTATTATAAAGATGGAGCGAAGCTACGGCAGCAGGATTACAGAGAATGGTATTCATTTTCGATTCATTCAAAATCCAGTGGCGTTCCCGGGTTTAGCGATTATAGCCACAAGTAACAAAAAGGTAATGTGTGAAGAGAACAACACTTTCAATCTAATTAAATCTCAACCTTGCACTGGAAATTAAGGCCACTACATTCATTAAATTCTTCATTCATTTGAATTTGAATTTTCTGCGTAAAAATATTGCTCCAACTGGCTGGCATGGTTACTCATTGCTAACAATAGAAGATGAATCATTCTCTCACAATTTCTTGTTCCACGGTAATTGACAGAAGAAATTTTCAGAATTGTTCCTTCAATTATAGGTGGTAATGATTTGATGAATTTGTTTAGCCATATCACATATTAGCGTGGAGAAAGTGAGCATTGAATATTTGTAAACCTGCATTGGAAAAAGCATCAACATTCAATTTGAAGAGGAAGACCTACATAAAAAAGAGAAGTCACGACAAAGTAAATGAAGAGAAAGTCCACATCTTTGAAATGGAGTTCAACTAAAAAGGATTGATGCACTTCCTTCAAGGTATGCTTAAAATGATACTTAATGCACATTTTTTTTAAAGACATAATTTTTTGAAAATATATTTTATTACTTTTCATAAAAGTAATAAAATATCTTATATTCCTCGGTGACTTGTAAAAGTGTTTTTTGAAATTCTTATTTCAAACATAAAAGGTTTTATGAGAAAATATCTTATATTCCTCGGTGACTTGTAAAAGTGCTTTTGGAAATTCTTATTTCAAACATAAAAGGTTTTATGAGAAAAGGGGAGGTACAAGAGTGAATGTGTTAATGTAAAAATGGGAGTTATAAGGGTGAAGATTGGTAATTTATATAATCTAATATTTTATAAAATCATAATTTTGTGGTGATTGTGTCCTAGATCCACTCGAAATTGAATAAGGGGATCTTAGGTACACCATGTGTAATGAATGTGTGTGCATGACTTGTGTTCAGATTATCAAAACACTCTCTTTGTATTATGCTTAAACAAATACATGCACATAAGCAAGCTTAAGTATAAGAACGCTTAATCAAGCTCTTGTAATCAAACTTAAGTACACAAGCACAAAGTTTCACATCATCAACTTGATAAGATGATCTTCCAAGCAAGCACATTCCACATCATGTAATCAAAGCAATCAAGTTAAGGACGCTACAAAATCAAGCATTTCAAGCCAAGACGACATCAACACCCTCAACACTTTTTGTATCACTTGTAGATAATAAAAAAATTAACTGAATTGTACGGGTGCATTCTCGGCTGTAACCGACACCCTAATTTGAATTGTTAAGGTGAATACATTATGTCAAGTAAGTCTTCAACTTAGTCATCAAGATTCAACTTGTCATTTGTCACTTGGGTGCATTTTTTATAGTGTTTCACACCCTTTCTTTTTTAAAAATCAGTACATTCAGTGAGTACATTCAACAAAACACAACATGTCAGTAATCAATCAAGCAAGTTCAAGCAATCCATCTAGCAAGAAATCATCATCAAATGATTGTAAATTCTAGTATTCTATTCTTCAAGTGAGCATCAAATCAAACCAATGTTTAACGCAAGCGCAATAAGCAATAAATCAAGGGAGCATGTCATTCAAACAACAAAGAAAGCAAGTGCATCATTCAAACAAACAAGCAAGTGAGCGTGTCAAAATAAAGTTTGAAAGTTCAAAGCATGACATCTACAACAAACGAGCAAGTGTGAATTTGATTGAAGCATTCACAAAGTGTCAGTGAAGCATTCAAGCAAAGCGATCATCATCAAGCGAGCATGAGATCAAGAGTTCAAGCAACCAAGTTATAAATCTCTAGAAAGTGTTTAAAGCATCAACATTAAACAACAGTACAAGTGAGCCTGAATTCAAAGTGAGAAAGCTAACATGGCAACACACATTCAACTGTCCAAAATTCTTAACAATTTGATTTTATCATCAACTGACAACATGTTGAACATCAGCAAAACAACTCTTGCTGATATTCAAGTGCATCTTCAACATGCACATGAAATTGTTGAGTTCCTTCAACTGGAGTTGCAACTACAAAGAACTGAGTTGCCAGAGAAGAGTGATGCTTCCAAGTCTTTGAACAATACAAATACAGCTAATGATTCCAAGTCACTGAACCAACCAACTCCAAGTGCCGAAGTGGTCGTTGATCCAGTTCAACTTTCTTCCAAACCAATCATCAAGCCATGGGAAGAAATCCAAAGTAACATAAATTGACGAGGCTTAGGATATGTCAAAGATGACGCCAACTAGCATATCCCAGATTATTCAAGGCCCATTAAGTTTGTCAGTGCAGGGTTTCTTACACAAATCACATCGAATAGTTCTGACAAAAGTTAAAGACAAACATAAATACACACAAACTGAAGTTGCAGACAAACAGATATGCGCACAAACTGAAGTTGTAGTCAAACCAAAATGCCTTCATTGTCAAAAAACCGGTCACTTGGAAGATCAGTGTTTTGATCTCCATCCTTGTCACCATTGTGGTAAGTAAAATCATTCATCAACACAATGCAGCACACAACAACAATCAAGCAAATTGAAGATCGATTATTCATGGATTGATCCGTGTGAATGGTCATCCACGATCAGAAGATTGCATAAGTTTTACAATCAAATTCACTCACACATAATGCAACCAACAGTCAAAATGAAGATGGTACTCTCGTGCATTTGAATGGGGGAGTACACCAATGAAACACTCCTACACCTAAAGGGGGGAGTTCAACAATAATTTGAAGAATATTGTCTCTCCTTTCAGTTGACAAAGGGGGAAAATGTCAATTAATTTGACAGTGGTTGTCAGATTGAAAGTCTCAACAATATCAGCGAAGCAGCCAGTGGGCGATCATCATCAGCAGATTCGCCAGTGGGCATTCATCATATTTTGTTAGTGGACAAAGGATGCTGATTGAAAGCAAAGGACAGATGGATCCTTTTGCATCTTGGCACATGATGGAATTTTCAAGCGACATTTAGAGATGAATCAGACATGCAGCTGACTCATGGTCTCTTCATATTGTAGTTTCTTCAGCATCCAGCTTTGGCAGTTTTTCAGGCAAATGTTTTTTGAGGATCAACAGTTTCAGCATGAGAACTTGGAATATGGTGCCTGGTTCTTAATTTGGCCTTATCATTGAGGGAGTGAATGTTAGCCTCACTCTCACATTAAAAACAATTCTAATTCCAAATAATTAAATTCATTAAAATCATGAAAGTTAGGATTTAATCCTACCTTTCTAGATTGAGTTTGTTCCTCATGGTTAGGAATCAGTTTATGCTTAGTTAGTTGAGAGATTCTCTCCAACTAGTTAGGCTCCTAGATTAGTGTGTTGTTGAGATATTTTCTCAACTATAGTGTCCAAGATAGATATACTATCTTGAGACCAACTTCCTCATGTATTTATTTGTACTATTATCATTCTTTGTACATTGGATTGATTAATAATGAGAATGTGAGGAATGTTGTAAGGTTGAGGCCTTTTCCACCATGTCTAGTTTTTTTATATGTCTGATATTTATTTTATGAGTGAGTGTGTTATTATTAGTTTTTTAGTTTTCTACACAAATAAGGTGTCCTATGCTATCATGGATGCCTCAGCAATCATCTCCAAGTTGTCCTTTTCAACTTTTCTTTTTAGGGTTTCCTTCAACTTGTTTTGCATTGTTTGACCTTGATGTTGCAAATCTTGTTTTTGGTTTGGTAGTGGTGGGCCATGTGCCTCAAAATCTAGTTATCCTTGTTAGCCTTGTCAAGAAGCTTCTCTAGATGTCCATTGACTTTTCCTAGCCAATATTCCCTGTCTTCGTTGATTTCCGTAGCAATTTTGTCTTCAATACTCAAATCCTCATCTAGTAGGCGTTGGTCTCTTTCATTCTACAATTCTCTTTCGAGACCCATTGTCATAGGCCTCTTCCTTCCAACCTTCTTTTCTTTTTCATATTGTTCATCATGCTCTAGCACTTCTTTACCTTTGACCTCTTGCCTCATCATCATGAATTGCTCTTTTTCCATCATTAGTTGTTTGACCTTGAGTTGACTATTTTCCTGCTCAAGGAAAGAAATGATAAATTTGGCCCTTGCCAAATTGTCTTGGAGCTCCATGATCTGGGAATCCTTCTCTTTGATAGTTTATTGCAAGTTTTAATTCTCATCTTCTGCCTCCAAGTCAAATAGGTCAAAATCATGCTCAATTAGCTCCTCATCCTGCAAATGTGATCCCTGTTGTGTTGATGTAGAAAGCTTGGCCCTTTCCTCAACTTGAGGAGAAAACACAAGTATTTTTCCTCTCTGGTATGTTTTTGTCACCTCAAGTCTAGGTGCCTTGGGAACCTCCTATGATTTGTTTGATAACCCTAGATGATAGGAAAAGGGAAAAAACATTGAAAAGTGACTGAAGTGGTGAAATGAGGGAGTTGGGGAAGGGAGATGGGAGTAAGGAAATTTTGGGAGATGGACAGGGGTTTTAGGAATCCTTAGGAAGTTATATGAAGGGAAATGAAAGAGGAAGATGAGCTAAGAAATTTAAACATAGTCCTAGCTAGGGAAACTGTCCAATTTGATAGATTAGGGCTAGGGTTTGTAGGGAGGTGAAGTGGAATGAAGGGAAATGTTTTGTTGGTGAACGGGGATGATGGGTTGCATGCAAATATAGGTATAGGGATAATAATTTTAGGGTTTCAAAGCTCCAACTAACCATTTACAAGCTCAAAACATGAAACTCATAGAAAACCCCAGAGGACCAAACTCACAATCACTTTGTTTGTTTTGCCAAAAGATGAAAATGAGTGTACTTACTTTTTATGAGGCTTAGAGGATGAAGAAATTATAATGCAGGCTTGAATTTTTTATTTGAGTGATTTTTGATGATTTTTGGGAGACTCTGTCCCATGCACAGCGTAGTTCACCGGTGTGCAGTGCCACATCCAGAAACGCAACGTAGGCTCTCTATGTGCAGTGCCCGTATTCCAACCCACTTTTGGAGGCCTTAAACGGCTCCAAATTGTGAAATTGATAGCTCGTTGGAAATGTCTTGAAGTCTTATACAAGATGGACACCTTGAGAATGTAATTTGGACACTCCAGCAGGGAGAATAATTGATTTTCCCAAGGTAACTCCAAAGACGTAGCGTGTCTTTGACAAAAGCACAGCACCAACCTGCATAGCACTTTTGAATGCCTTCATGGGGTATTTTTTGGTTGAAAGTGGTATGATTTGAAATATTATGATGTCTGCTACACAATAGAGTCCTTAAGAATTGCCAACACCTGCTCAAAACCCCTGAATATCTGTCTTGAAGTCAAGTTGTCCAGAAGTGGAGAAAATCTCCTGTAGAAAGTGTAGTTTGGGCATTTCTTTAAAATCATGACACCAATGCATAAAATGAAGGATTTTTTTGTTCCTTGGCTAATCATTAAAAAGAAAATCTCTCACTTTTGTAAAATGATTCTCCATTTGGTCAGAAACATATTTTGAAGCAAAAATGTCCCTTTGAGAATTGATGAGACGAGGCAGTGTACTGCAACATTGTCTTATTTGAAATAAAACATTACCTTTATCTTTATTTTGTTTTCCCTAAGCTGTTAATTCCCTTTACCCACTGACTCTCATGATGGACATGTTTTTGTTTTGACATATGGTATCATGATGACACATGGAGTGAAACCCTAGACAATGACCTAAAATGATGAATTTAACCATTTCATGACCCAAGACACTTAAATAAAGATATGATACTGTTATGATTAGGTATGTTCTATGCTAGAGCAATTTATTTAATTTTTCACAGTTAGCAATCACATCAGTATTATGATAAACTACAGATAGAACATAAATATAAAACGCAGAAGACAAGCCAAGCCAAGAGGACATAAGATGTGGCGCGAGCCAGGGACAAACCCCACAATGTGTGGGGAAACCCTTTCATCAAATCTTCTTTTATCTTCAAAGATCAGCAGAGAAAGAGAGAGAGAGTACATTTACAACATAAGTCAATACTTTGACTTATCTAGATCTAGCATAGATCATTTCGTATCATGATGAGATCAGTTGAAGACATTCTGCTTCAACTGATTCTCAAGGTGACTCCTTCACCTATCATCGTTCTGCATCTCGTCCATTTGCTGCCCCTGATTGTGTTGCACCATCATGCTGTCCATGATCTCATACATCACACTATCCATACATCATGCTGTCCATGATCCCTTATATTATAGCTACATCCTTCTGCCTGCATAGATATTTATTGCCATAACTTGCATATATATACCTTGCCATGTATATATGTTGTATTACGAATTTGCCTGCGTATATGAGCATACAACATATAACTTGTATTACCCCAGCGTATGTATTGTGTGTGACCACGCTGCCAGATCTAGGGCCTGCGTATATATATATATATATATATATATATATATATTCTTGTCCTGCATTCAAAATTGGTCAACACATTGACCCAATACACAACAACCTTGCATCCAAATCTGTTGTCCCACGCTGCACTTGACTGTTCCTGGTTAGGGCACTTCAGCACACTGTAACAGCCCTCAAACAATCCATGAACAGTCCTCAATCCCTGCGGCCCACCTTAGTGTGATCCCTCTGCTTCTATGCTGGAGATTAGGGCACAATACAGCCCCAAAACAGACCCACGCAAGTGATTTGCTGTGGTGGTATGGCCTGCGGCCTACCACACAGCCTACCTGTAACTTACACTCTACCCAAATAGAGTTCTCTTGCCCTTTCAACGTGCCACAACAGACCTGTCCTTCTCCTTACCTAACTCGGCCTCCCAGCAAATGTGAACAGACTTCAATACAGCTCCAAAAGGCTCCTACGCTGCCTCTTTCCCACACTGAAGTGTCCTCGGCCTGCAGCCCAATCTAAGGTAAGAAGTTCGAGTTCCTTTTCGGGGATTAGGCCTCTTCTTAACAATGATATGACCTGCGTATAAGAGTCTTCAAGAACTGCGTATAAGGTCTCCATGATCAACGTGTAAGGTCTCACCATGAACAGTGTATAAGGTCTCTGTTTGCTGCGTAGATCATCCTCATAAGCCTACGACTTACTGTGGTTAGGGCATCACTGCGGTTAGGGCATCATCTTTAGGTCAGCGTATCTTCATTGTGTCTCTCCTTCACCAAAACCCGAATACATGGAGAGGAGGAGACTACTCATGAAGATGTGTACCAAATGACATCAAATCCTCATCTATTTATACCAAAATGAGGATGATGAATAGACACGTCGGTTGGGCTTCTAGAGCCTACATAAGTGCTGGTCGGCTTGATAATAATTACATAAACAAAATAAATTCATATCTCCATAAATACTTATCGGAATCGGATGATATTTGGATCAATCCTACACCTCTCGACGAGAGGGATCCAATAAAAATATCAGTTGCCTTAAATAAGCCGACCCACATGGAGTTTGGCCCTAGTTGCCAATTTAACATTGTTGCACTACAATTTATCATCTGAGATGAGTGGGTTGCCATAAAGTACAACATATGTATCATAATGCCAACAATCTCCCCCTTTGGACTTGATGGCAACAACCAATCACTCTCCCCCTTTGACATCAAGGGCAAAGGGGCGGACTACCATACTCCCCCTAAGTACCTGCTGAAAACTCTGAATGAGCTCCCCCTTTGTATATGCTCTGTGCTGAAATGTTGTCTGCAAAAAGACGTTCTACAAGAAAGAACATGACTCCATACATCATAAGTAACCTTCCTATCATCAAGACTCATACATACATCCATCTCCCATCCAAGTGGGAATACACAAGATAAACAAAAACCATTCATCCCAGGAATAGTGGGGAAACCAAAATAGGCTGTTACATGACCTTGAGATATGAAAAGAAGTACATGACATAGAGACAAGAACAACTATCATCAGCAGAATCAACCTTCAGACCAGCACACATTGATCTACTCCACCACAAAACTCTTAAGAAATCAAACCAAGGACTTCTAAGATAATGCCAACAATGCATCATTAGAAGAATATATGCTCCCCCTGAACCTGTGCCAGATGATCTCTGATAGACCCATTCGACCCACATAGACCGGCAAATGTACGCGTATCCACCTGCGTATAACAGACAAGATTCAACAGCACGATCATGCATCAACAACCCCCAGCTTTTGTCTGAGGTATTCAAATGTCTCCTTGGGCAGAGGCTTGGTGAGTATATCAGCCACTTGTTCCTTAGATGGAACATACTCCAACTTGACTTTTTGTTCAAGCACTTGTTCCCCGAGAAAATGATACTTGATAGGTGTGTGCTTATTCTTTGAGTGCATGACAGGATTTTTTGAAATACTGATTACACTTGTATTATCACAAAAAATGGAAATAAGTGAAGTACAAGTGACTTGGAGATCTTGCAATGTTTGCATCATCCAAAGGAGTTGTGTGCAGCGAGATGCAGCAGCTACATATTCTTCTTCAGCGGTAGATAATGCAATGGAACTTTGTTTCTTGCTGAACCAAGATACCAATCTAGGACCCATGAAGAATGCACCTCCACTAGTGCTTTTCCTGTCATCCACGCTACCTGCCCAATCTGCATCTGTATATGCATGAAGCGTGAGATTTGTATCTCTAGGATACCATAATCCATAGTTTTGAGTCCCTTGAAGATACTTGAAAATTCTCTTGATTGCCTGAAGATGAGTTTCCTTTGGGTTAGTCTGAAACCTTCCAACTATCCCTACAGCATGCATAATGTCTAGTCAAGTACCTGTTATAGATAGAGTAGACTACCAACCATGGATCTATAGGTCGGTTCATGAACAGCTGTTGATTCATCATTTGCGCTGAGCCTGCATCATGTTACCATAGGAGTATATACTGGTTTCAAATCCTCCATCCCATACTTCTTCAAGATTTGCTTGAGATACTTGATTTGTGAAAGAAAGATACCGTCTTTGTTTTGTTGCACTTGTAAACCAAAGAAATATGTGAGCTCACCGAGCAGGGACATTTCGAATTCTTTCTACATCACCAAGGCAAAGTTTTGACTCATGGCTTCTTCATTGCTGCCAAAAATGATATCATCAACAAATACAACAAGTATTAGCATTTTATTATTGTCAACTTTTATATATAGATTGTTGTCTGTTGATCCTTTTGCAAAACCTTGTTGATGAAGGTACTCATCCAACCGAAAATACCAAGCCCTTGGAGCCTGTTTAAGGCCATAGAGAGCCTTTTTGAGTCTGCATACAAGATTTGGATCATTTCCAAGTATAAACCCATCTGGTTGCTCAATGTACACTTCTTCATTCAAGTCTCCATTCAGAAATGCAGATTTTACGTCCATCTGAAATACCTTGAACTTCTGAAAGCTAGAGAGAGCGAGGAACATTCTTATAGCCTCAACTCTAGCAACTGGAGCAAAGGTTTCTTCAAAGTCTATGCCTTCTTGTTGCGCATATCCTTTACAAACAAGTCTTGCCTTGTTCCTAACCACATCCCCATTTTCATTCAGCTTATTTTTGAAAATCCATTTTGTCCCTATGACATTTTTATCGATTGGTCTAGGAACCAACTTCCAAGTGTTATTCTTTTCAATCTGTTTGAGTTCTTCCTCCATGGCTTTGACCCAGCATTCATCTTTGCACGCCTCTCTTACATTTTGCGGTTCAGTGTAGGAGAGTAATGCCAAATAGCTTGAAGCTTCTGCTATTGATCTTCTTGTTTGTATACCAGCGTCTTTCTGCCTCAATATCTGAGATTCTGGATGATTCTTCTGAACATACTTGGATGGAGTCTTTTCTTCTATCCTTATCTGTTCTTCTGGCGCCTCATGGATTTCTTCTTCATCATGAATCTGATTTGATGGATAGTCCTCATCATCTTCGAAATCTTCAGATTTTACCTGCCTAGGGGTGCTTTCTTCTTCATCAACCACTACATCAATACTTTCAACTATTTTTCCAAGCCTTTTATTGTAACACTTGTATGCTTTGTTGTGGGGAGAGTAACCAAGGAGAATGCCTTCATCTGCTCTAGGTTCAAACTTGCAAAGATGTTCATCAGTATTTTTGATATAGCATTTGCTTCCAAAAATTTTGAAATATTTTACCGAAGGAGTCTCACCATACCAGAGCTCATGAGGGGTTTGAGTGTTGTTCACCCGGACGTTTGTTTTGTTGAGAATAACAACTGCAGCAAATGCAGATTCACCCCAGAAAGTTGCGGGAGTTCCAGACTCATCAAGCATAGCACGAGCCATTTGTTGAACTGTTCTGTTCATCCTTTCCACCACTCCATTTTGTTGAGGAGTCCTGGCTGTAGAAAATTCTCTTCTTATTCCATGTTCTTCACAAAAATCGAAAAATTCATTTGAGGTAAACTCCCCACCTCTATCAGACCTAACTTTGTGATCTGATTCGTTTTCAACCAGAGCTTTGAAGGATTTGAAGTTTTCGAAGGCTTCATCTTTGTGCTTCATAAGTCCTATCCAAACCATCCTTGAATAGTCGTCAATGAATAATATAAAGTATTCTTCTCCCCGAGGTGACCTTTTCCTAGACGGACCACATACATAAGTATGAACAAGCTCAATTGCCCTGCTAGCTGATCCTTCCTTCTCAGGGAAGTTAGTTCTGGTTTGCTTACCAAACTGACATGACTTGCATATTGTATTGTCTGGAATTCTGATGTCTGGAAGACCACGCAGTGCCTGGTATTTGCATGCTTTCCTTATTTGTGAGAAGCTTAGGTGCCCCAATCTCCGGTGCCATAGCCAGTGTTCATCATTCTTGCTTAGATAGCATTCATGTTGTCCTTCTTTGAATACGTATAAATTATTTGGAGTTCTTATGCCTTTGATCACTGTTTTTTCTGTATCAAGATCACGAACACTACATCCATTTGATCGAAATATTACCTCAGTTCCTTGATCGCACATCTGACTGACACTCAATAGATTATGTTTTAAGCCATCAACATACATCACATTTCCAGCTTTGACTTTTTCTTTCAACTGAACGAACCTTTACCTTTTATGAGCGCAGGGGTGTCATTTCCAAATGAGACCTTCTTCATTTATCGCATCCATGAAATCATCATCTTCAAAAGCCATTAAAAGTCTATAATTATTACCTCGTTCATCTTCATCACTATTTGAGCGTCCATCACTGTCTTCATGAGTGTAGTAGCTTTTCTTACTTACATTCTATTTCTTGTTCCATCTAACTGGTTCCTTACCTTTGTCAAGCTTATCTTTATGAGGACACTTGGCAGCATAGTGACTGACTCTTCCACAAGCAAAACATTTGAAAGGTAACTTACCTCTGAATCTTCCAGCACCCCGTTGAAGGTTCTGTGACAAAATTTTGATTCTTCCTCTTCTTCTGACATATGTCCTAACTCATAGTAATCTCCTTTGCCTGAAGCCTTGAATGCAGCTTCTCTCCTGTCTGATGGTCCTCCTTTCCTCATTTCGTAAGCGGTTAGAATTCCGTGTAGCTATGACATGGTAATTTTCTGAACATTCTCCTTTTCTTCTATTGCAGAAACTTTTGATTCAAACTTAGGAGACAAAGATCTTAGAACCTTTTCAACCACAATAGCCTCTTTTATTTCTTCACCCAAGTTTTTCATACAATTAACAATCTCATCTATTCGTAAGAAATAGTTACCACACTTTCATCATTGTACATTCTGAGATTTTCATACTAAATTCTAAGGGTTTGAAGTTTAGCTCGTTTTACCTGTTCATCTCCTTCATAGCTCAGAACGATCTTGTCCCATATTTTTTTTGTGGTTTTATACTACATAACCTTGACGAATTCTGATTGAGATAGACATTCTAACAAAGTATTGACAGCCTTTGCATTTGTTTCAAACTGCTTCTTCTCAGTCGGATCTGTGGGAGTTGCTGATGGAAAAGTGTACCTTGCATCTATGATATCCCAGACTTATGTACCAAGAGATTGAAAATAGGCAGTGACTCTTACCTTCCAATAGACGAAATTGGTCCCATCAAAAATTGGTGGCATGATCGATGCTTCTCTCTCGTAGTTGCTCATGATGATGGATCTTCCTTCAAGCGATCAAGCTTCTTCTGAAGGACCTGCTCTAATACCAATTGTTGGAAATAATACTGAGAGGGGGGGGTGAATCAGTATTATCAAACTCTTATCAATTTATACAAATATTTTCAGATCTGACAATTGAAACTTGCATATACCTTCCAAACTTATAATTTAATTTATTCTTCAGATATTTGTCATTAATCTGTATGTGAGAACCATAGAATAATGAGCAGGAACACAAAATAGACAGTCACACCGAGGAACACAAGATGTAAGGTGGAAACCCAATGTGGGTGAAAACCACCTGCTGCAATATGTCTTTATCTTCTTTCAATTAGAAACTTCTTCTTACAATGATTTTTGTACTGGTGCAGTCTTTTAACAATATGCAGGCTGCAACCTGCAGAGAGCTACAACCCTCTCTCGTTTTCCAGCTTCTTTTGGAAGGGAGCTACAACCCCCTTAGCTCTTGTACTAGCTGAAATACTAGTACATAGGTGCTGACCTACAAAAGGCTACAACCCTCTCTTTTCTTCCAAGGACCACGTTTCATAAATTTTCAAACTGGATCCAAAACATCAAGTACATGTGCATCACCCAATAACTTCTCAGAATGCAGTAACCAGAAAGTAACACCAGTAACCAGACACCAATTTAAACCCAGATCTCTGTAGAAACAGATAAAAGACAGCTAAAATATATTTCAGGAAAGGTCCGCAACTTCACCGAAGGAAACCTGCGGATATCCGCACTTCTGTTGTGACGAGTCTACGCAACACCGCACCTGCACTGTCTACTGTTCAGCGCACCTCCGCACCTGCTCCGCCGATTCACCTGCGCACCTGCTCCGCCTCTGGTTCTGCGCACCTTCGCACCTGCTTCTTCTTTGGTGCTGCGCACCTCCACACTGCGTCGTTGTCGCTCCTGCGCACCTCCGGATTTAGACAGTTTATCAGTTCTAAAACATACCCCAAACCGTCGAAATCACAAATCCGTTCATGCGTCAAAGGGATCCCAACTCTTCAGTAGATCTGACTTATAATGCTCTGGTTTCTCCTTGATTCAGATTCAACTATGTCTCACCAACCGATTATTAGAGATTCAAATTTTGCTCTTCTTAAGATTTTCAACACTTATTATTTTGCCAACTGATCTCCTTTACCTTTTATAGTCAAGACCTTACTCAAACCATGGATCAAAACCATTGAGAAACAATACTAGGGATCCAAAACCTGGGTTCAATATTTTAGATGCCAAAACCACAGACCAAAACCATAGGATCAAAAACGTTGGACTAAATACCATGAACCAAACATAAGATGCGTGTTTTTCTCTGCATGAAAGCCCGTGCATTTGAGGTTCGCACCTTTTGTGCGGGAGACCTACGAACATATCCGCACCTTTTCAACGGTTCTCCAGCGCAACCTGCCGATGACCGCATCTTTTGATCTGTGCACCTGCGGAACCAGAAAATAACTTTGCTGCACTACAATTTATCATCTGAGATGAGTGGGTTGCCATCAAGTACAACATATTTATCATAATGCCAACAAAAGATACAACACAAGTAACACAGTGATTTTTGGACAAATGTCCTCGAAAAAACCCAATGCGGGAAAACCAGCGCAGCAGATCTGAGGGTTTTTATTATTAAGCAAAAGTTATTTCTGAATACAAACTATGGATGCATTGCTAGCAATCTATTACAGAGAATATCAGTCAGCAGAAGAAATTAGTGAGATTACCTCTCTACACTGCAAGTCCCGGTTGATCCACAACTGAACCAATAATTCCCTGGCTACTTCTACGTTGTCCCTATGCAGTCACTGTGTTGGTCTGCGTCACTGCCTTTGAGGCACTGCATCACCTCTCTACTCGATCAATTTTCTCTCAGGAGCTTCAACTTCAGCCCTCCCGACTCAAAACATCAAACCCCCAACAAAATCTCGGACTTTTGCTTGGAAGGCACTACGTTGCTCTGTGTGAGCCCTTCCTGGCTTTGCGTCACCCTCACCAGCACTGTGTTGCCTCCTCTACGTCTTTCTTTGCCTCTCTATTGCGTATTCTTGGCTTCAGACAAGATTCTCCAGCCAAAACTATCTTTGCCCCTCTTCTCTGCGTGATCACCACGAAATCACTACACTGCTCTCTAGCTCAGCGACTCGATCAACTCTCTATGCATTTTCCAAATGACCCTCAAACCTCCTTAAATAATCTTCTCGTTGACATTCAACGGCCTAGATTAGAAGCGAATCAATAGCTAAGATCATTTCTACTTGATCCTCGTCTTCTTCTAGAAGTTACACCCACAGTTAGATTAATAAACATTAATTATTTTAATTTCCCAAGTTTAGACTTAGGAACCCATTAAAAATAATTAATTATTTTAATAAAATTATTTTTGGGTGGAATTTCCCAAAACACTTTCTGGGTTCTTTGGAAAACATGTGCCCAAGCCTCCCCGCAAAATTTGAGACTTAGAGCACATCCGATGCTACCAGAAATCAACACTCACTCTTAGCGAGGAATGTGCTCTAGCAATGCACCTTGCTGACGCATTACTCTGTTCTGTAACGTCTCCTTCTGCGTTGTTGATGTCTGACATCCTATCCACCATATACTGCACAAATGTTGCATCTGTACTATTGCTAACCTTGCTATTGTCAACATTGCATCCGTACTGCAGCTCCCTCTTAATTTTTCATTTGTGTTGTTGTTGGCACTTCCACTGCCAATACTGCATCTGCATTGCAACCTTCTCCAACTGTTGTTGTTACTGCATCAGCAATAGAAAAGCATCCCAAATTACTGAATTGGTGTTCAGTATGATGCATCTCGCTGTTGGAGTATGACTATTGCTAGTCTCTGCACTGACCCTTTGAATCCTCTACGTTGTTGCTAACCTCTGCTTTGTGCCATCCTACCCATCTGTACCTCTTTTGAACTATAGCTCTAAATCAGCCCACCTCCCTCCTAGAGGTATTTCGGATGTCATGGAAAAATCCTCCTCCTCAATCTTCGCGGGTGTAGCCTCTAGATCGTGCTTCTCATCTTTTTCCTTCCTGAGAGGACAGTGTTGCGTAGTGGCCCATTTCACCACACCTGAAGCATTTGATCTTCGAGACGTCCTCCTTCCGCCTTCGTTGCTCCTGTTGCCCCTTGGATGTGTTAGGATATTCCGACAGATAGGAAATAGTTAAGTATAAGTTGGTCTAGTGTAGAGTTAGGTAAAGTGTGTTTATTTACTATGTATTTTTGTAACTTACAATTCGAGGGTCACGATATGTTCTAAACATGAAGTGATCCAACAGTTCATTCTCTCCTCGGTATTACGACACTTGATCTGTGGCTTACCAACTGATTGGTCCATGATCTCTATTTAAAGAGCATGGAGGGTCATTTGTAAGGTGACCGTTCATGAGAGAAGCTTATGTAAATTTTCTTTCTTTTACATTAACAAATTGCCTGAAGTGGCCGCGTTGGCTCAAGTCGTGCACTGTTTCTCTCTTTGAGGGTTTTAACCACGTCAAGAATACTGGTGTACTGATCTGTGATCTGTTTGTGAGTGGTGTCCCTTGGTGTTCTATCTAAGGAACTTACCTTGTAAATTCCTACATGGTATCAGAGCTATTTGAGGGTCGCATCCGTTGGTGATTCAAATCCAAAGTCGATAAAATTGCATCTAACTGTCGTTTCCTAGATCTATTGTTTCTGACCGCTTTCGGGCCGAGATGACTGCTCTATTGTGTTAGGAGTATCTGTTCTAGTGAGAAACCCCTTTCGTTTCACGCGGAAAGGTTTCCGATAGCCCTAGCTACGTCATTTTTAAGATCTGGAGGTATATACAGTGTTTATTTGCAGTTTTAGTTATTTATCTCTCTGTTTATTTCGGCTTATTTATCTCTCTGTTTTTTATCACTGGATCTATACCTTTCATTTCTACATATGCTCTTTGCCCTGTGACTCTTAAGCTCTGGGTAAATCAAAAATAGAAAGGAAGGATTTTTCTCGTGCGTATGCTCTTTTCCGCTGAGCTTTAGTGTGATCTCGAAAAATCAAAAACATTGACGAAAATATTTAGTTTCCAGGGAAATCTAACTTCAACTTGTAAGGTTTGGGTTTTTTTTGCATGTTCGTTTTGGGTTGTGTGTGTTTTGTAGGCAAAAAGGGCTTTCTCTAGTAAGCACGCAATCCAAAGCTTCAGTGACTAAAAAAAACCCTTCCGCTTTTCCAAAAATTACTAACCTTTTAAACTAGCTCACTTGGTCCAAAGTTACTTTATGAGAATAGAGGTCTTGCGTTCAAGTCTTTCTTTTTGTTGAGTTACTTTTTCAAAAAGCCCATGTAACTTATGTTTTAAAGTTACTTTATGTAAAAGTGTTCTCACCCATTATAAAAAGTGAGTCACTTATAATTCTCTAGTCCCTTTATCTTTAATTTAAGTTACAATTTAGTGGGTAGCTCATAAAGTACCATTGTAAAAGTGACTTTCACTTATTTATAAAAGTGGGTCACATTATTTTTTTGGTTAAAAGTAAGCTCATTAGATTAAGTTTGGAAAGGGGGGATTTTTTTTTTAAATATAACATTATCATTCACTTCTGCACATTCATGTACTTCATTGGCATCTTCAACAACTTTTCTTCTAAAAGCCATAATTTCTTCATCCAGACACCGTTTTTAGAGCCGTTTTTTTAATCGACCTAATTTTTTGAGATCTTTCCATTGGAACACTTAGTTTCAGCATCTACAGTGTCAGTTTCTATTAAAATGTAAAGTTCATGCCAAGTTATTCTTGACAGCACCAACTACTTCCAATGGGTGTTCTACATGGAGGATTTACTTAGAAGTAAAGGTCTTTATAGAATAGCCTCGGGCCAAGAATCTAAACCTAAAGATGAAGATAAGGCAGTCAAATGGGAAAATAAGCAAGATCCAGAACGTGGGTTGATAGGGATGTCTATTTCTCCAGACCTTAGATTCCATATCACAAAATTTGATACCCCTGATGAAGCAATGAAATAGCTCAATAAAGTTTTTGGAATTAAAAATGAAATTAGAACCCATCAACTCGAAAATGAATTGCTTACGTTGGACCCCAATAATTTTTCTTCCATGGAAGATTTTTTGTCCAAGTTCAAGACCTTTAGATTTTCTTGGAATGTGTTAAGGTTAAGAAAAAAAGATGGTAGTCTTATTTATTCCATTTAAACTAAGTTAGGGCCAGCTTACTCTATGTTTGTTTCCACATTCCATTCTACTAGAGAAGCCATTATTTCTCAAGGACAAGCCTACAAGTCCCCCCCTTTTGATGCCTTTTGTGATTCTTTAAATAGAGAACAAGAAAAACTCTTACATCTTGGTTTTCTTAATACTGGAAACTCTTCTAAGAAAGCCTTAGCAACCCAGCAACAACCAAATTCAAAGAATCCTAAAAAGCAGTATCCTAAAAAGAATGGTCATAAACCAAACAAGGGTCCTGAGCACTTTTAGTCTCAACAAAATGAAAAATCAATTCAACAAAATGATAAGGTAAATAAAAACAAAAGGAAAAAGACTGATAGACATTGCAACTTTTGTAATCGAGATGGCCACTTAAAATCCAAATGCTTTAAGAAGGAAGCCTTGGAAGCAGCAATGAAGAAGCATAACATCCATTTGGAGCACTCTTCAACTTCAACTTCATCTTCAGGAATAGCACTCTCTGCATGTGGTTGTCAAGCATCTTCGTCTGGTTATGCACTAAATGTATCTTCTTCTTTTCATTCTCATGAGTGGCTCATTGATTTTGGAGCTTCTTATCACAAGGCCAAAAACAAAGCCATGTTTTCTCCTTTAAATGATTGTAGCACCAAAAATATATATGTTGGTGATGATAGATCTCTTAGTGTTGTAGGGATTGGAACTATTCATCTAGACAATGGTCAATTTAATGATGTATTATGTGTTCCTACCTTATCCTGCAACCTTCTATCTATATATCAGATAACTCATTCAGGGGAAGGTAAAATCGTTGAATTTTCACCTCGTGATGTTGTAATTAAGGACCCAAGAGATCCTAGACAGATTTTAGCTACTGGAATTGCTGATGATTCTACAAGGATGTATAAGTTTCACAACTTTGGGTCATCAACTCTTCCCTCGGTATTTCTTGTTCATAATGATGAAGTGAGCAAACTTTGGCATGAATGATTTGGTCACTTAAACTATCACTCCCTTCAAAATCTATGTAAAGAAGATAGGGTGACTGGTCTTCCTATGGTATCTTGCAAAGATGGTGTTTGTTCCGGACGTGTACTCAGAAAACATCATCGGGATAGTTTTGAAAAATGTGCCTCTTGGCACGCCTCAGCCCCTTTATAGCTTGTGCATAGTGATTTATGTGGTCCAGTTCCAGTTGTTTCATTCTCTAGCTACAAGCATTTGTTAACTTTCATTGATGATTTCTCCAAACGCACTTGGGTATACTTCTTAAAACTCAAGAGTGAAGTATTTAACATGTTCTTGGCCTTTAAGGCCTTTGTTGAGAAACAATCTAGATATCAAATTCTTAAGCTAAGATCTGATAATGGCAAAGAATATGTTAACAACAAATTCATCAACTTTTGCACTGAACATGGAATTCAAATGCAACATATTGTTCCATATACTCCACAACAAAATGGTGTAGTTGAAAGCAAGAACCACACCTTAAAGGAAGGCTAATTGTATACTTCAACCTAAAGGACTTAGTCTTAATTTTTGGGCAGAAGCAATTAACTGTGCAAATTACATAGTAAATCGCACTCCTGCTAAGGTTTTAAAGAATATCACTCCAAAAGAAGCATGGAGCTCAATTAAACCAAACGTAAGTCACTCTCGTGTTTTTGGAAGTGAAGCATGGGCCCATATTCCAGATGAGATACATAAAGCCTTGGAACCTACGAGTGAAAAATGTATTTTTGTTGGATATTCTGAAGATGTCAAAGATATAGACTTCTTCCACCTAAATCCAAAAATGATATCATTAGAATGGATGTAAAGTTTGCTGAAAATATATCGGCCTACGAGCCTAGTTCGGCGGATGTGCCACCACTCTCTATCCCTTCTACTTCTGAAAATATTTCTTCTTCAGATAATGACAGCGAGGATGACAATCCTCCCCCACCTCCTCGGGATCCTCCTTCAACTCCTCTGCTTCCAAAATGGGTTTGTGCTACTCGGGATGCAGCAGTGCTCTTGCAGGTGATCCTACAGAAAAGCAACGTACACATTTTCAATTCGATATAGCCTCTTCTTTATTGGCTCAAGCTTCAGCGAATTATGATCCTGACACCTTTCCAGAAGCTTCAGGCCATCCAAATTTGGGCACAACTATGAATGAAGAATATCGTTCATTCTTGGCAAATGATACACGGAATCTTGTTCCTCTTCCAAAGGGACGAAAACTTGTTAAATGCAAATGGGTTTACAAAACCAAGTTTGGACCAGATGGAAAAGTTGATAGACATAAAGCTCGTCTTGTTGCTAAGGTTTTTGCACAAGTTGAAGGAATTGACTATACTGAAACCTTCTCCCTTATTGCCAAAACGAACTCTATTCGCCTTGTTCTTTCCCTTGCTGCCTCTTTCAAATGGGAAGTCCATCAGATGGATGTTAAATCTACCTTCTTGCATGCAAACTTGCATGAAGAAATCTATATGGAACAACCTCCTGGATTTATACAAACAGACTCCAGCCTTGTATGTCGGCTTAAGAAATCTCTTTATGGTCTCAAGCAAGCCCCTCAGGCTTGGTATGCCAAAAGGATAGCTTTCTTTTAGAAATTGGCTTTTCTAGGTGTAATTTTGACAATATTGTCTACACCAAGAAAGTGGGTAAGTCTCTTATCATTCTTGTTCTTTATGTTGATGATCTTAGCCTTACTAATAGTGATCCCAACCTTATAAACCATGTGAAGTCCAGCGTTAAAAAGCAGTTTGAAATCACAGACTTACGACACTTGCATTATTTTCTTGGTCTTCAAGTCTTGCAATCCAAGGAAGGTATTTCCCTTTCCCAATCCAAGTATCCCTATGATCTTCTACGCCACTTTCACATGGAACACTCAAAGCGAGCCCCTTCTCCCTTTCAATCTGGAGCCAAACTTTCAGTCATTTATACCTCCCCTGAAGTTGATGCTACCTTATATTGTCTGTTAGTCCTTACAATCTCCTAGGCTAAAAAGGAAATCGAGAAGGGTAATCTCAAACCACTTCAACTCAGTAGCTAGCCCTACTGACCATGAGAGGGATCTCTCTAAGTCTCTTATCAGTGATATGTCTTTAAGCAAATGAATTTTAGGCCAAATATGTGTATTTGTTTGATTGTTTGTGAAAATTTGGGTTTTAGGGTTTGTTGAACCTAGGGTTTGGAGCCACAAGTAGGTCTAGGCTATGGGAGTGCAGGAGCAAATATGAGAAGGAGCTAGATATCAGAAGCCATGGTGTATTTTGAATATTGTCAGTGTGGTATAGAGGAGAAAGTGTAGAAGAAACTAATGAGCATAAGCAAACATGATTTCAGTAGCTTAGGAAGACATGAACATAACTATGAAAACCAGATAACAAAGATTGAAAAACAAGAATTCTACATATTTCACTGAAAGGAATTCATAGAAAGAAGAGATATAATTTAGATAAAGATGTTTAGACCATTAGAAAATAAATAGAATGAAGTGCAAGCACCATGAATTCACTGGGCTAGAGTTCCTTGAAAATAGTTGCAACTTGTCTTTGTATTAGCTGAAAAGATGAGTACATGCAAGCTTCCTTAACAAAAAGTTCAACCCCCTTCTCCTGAAGAGAAATGATACATATAGACTTTCTTATACCACTTGCCCACCTTGAGGTGTCGAACTCCTTGGTGGAGGAACTGACTCCAAGATTCTCTCAAGCAACAGGTGAGAGTGAGAAGGTGAAACTCAAACACTTCATGGAGAGTTTGTTTAGGAGTTTACTTCTTTTATGAGGCCTAATAAGCATCAAAAACAACCAATGATGTACATTTATTCATGCCTACATCACCTAGCCTCGAAACTAGTGCCATTACATAGAGAATATTGACTTTGACTTCGTCACACTAGAAACTAGAAATTTTACACAGTGAAATTTACAAATTAAAACACAGAAAAGTGCAAAAGCACAGCACCGACTTTGAGCTGATTTTCAAGTGCCTTCCAGGGGTCAAAATGCAAAACTAAGAGAATGGTCAACTAGCCCTTCAAGTCTAGTTTCTAGAACAGTTTGAATTTCTGAATTTGGACCAAGTGCCTTCCAGGGGTCAAAATGCAAAACTAAGAGAATAGTCAACTAGCCCTTCAAGTCTAGTTTCCAGAAACAGTTTGAATTTCTGGATTTGGACCATGGGAAGGCTTTCAAAAATCCATTCCCAAAGTCACTCTAGGAGCACAGCCCCTGCCAAAAAAGGGTCTAGAATGCTAGCTTTTTGCCACCTTTTTGCACTTTTCTCCAAAACTAAGCCACCTCTGCAAAATCTGAGCAAATGAGTTTTTAGAGGATGGCAAGAGATTTCCAAAAATGTAGACCTTTCCTCAAATGGAGGCCTGAGGAAAAAGTGCAGCGCTTGGAGCAACTAATTTTCTGAATTTGGCCCAAAAATTCTCAAAAAACTTAAAGTGCTCAGAATTTGCTCAAAATTGGATGGAAAGTGTAAAAATATGTTTGTTAAAGCTTCATAGATGCTTCAGCGAGCATCTCCAAGTTTCCCTCATCCTTTTGGTCCTTTTTGGCTTCCTTGAGCTTGTTTTCAAGCTGCTTTATGTTGACATTGGCAATCATGTTTTGAGCCTGGTAGTGGTGCGCCACATGTCTGAGCAACTGATTATCTCTGTTTGCCTTCTCAAGGAGCTTCTCCAAGTGTTCATTCACCCTGTTGAGCCAATACTCCTTGTTTTGATGGACCTCAAGGGCAATCCTATCCTCTAGGTCAAGGTCTTCGTTCAACAGAATGTGTTCTCGCTCTTCTTGCAACGCCTTCTTTAGACCCCTCGTTCTTGGCCTTTTCCTCTTTCCCTTCCTTTTTGATCCTTCAGGCTCGCTTGATTCGGTCACTGCTTTGCCCTTGCCAACCTGCTGCAATAGTTTGGTTTGCTCTTTCTCCATGATTAATTGTTTCGCTTTCAGCTGACTATTTTCCTGTTCTAGGAATGAAATGATGTACCTTGCTCTTTCCATATTTATTGTTAGCTCCTTGATTTGATAGTCCTCTCTGATTGTCTGTCGCATGCTTGAAATCTGATCCTCAGCCTCTGAATCAACCAGCTCAAACTCATGCTCAGCTGTGTCTTTCTCTTTTGTTGTCGGTCTCTTCTTTGTCGATGAAGAAGGCTTGGCCCCTTTCTCTCCATGAGAAGAAAACACAAGCCTTTGTCCTCTCTTATACACTTTAGTCACCTCAGGCTTGGGTAGTTGAGTTTTCTCCACTGATTTGCTAGAGGACCCCACCTCTGTTTGTTGTTTTGGCACACTAGGAGACCGAGCTGCTACATTGGCTTCATGCCATTTCAGGGTTGTTTCCAAAAAGGCTTCCCAAGCCATACCTTTCTCTGTAAGCTAGTGAAGGACAATAGTTTTGTTTAGACTGTCATGAAACAAGCTTGGGGAGTGCTCTTTGTCCTTCAATTGTATTGTATTTTCCGACATTTTGGAAATGCTCCTGGATAGGTAGTTACACATGTTGAGTGGCTTTTGAGAGGTGAAATGCATCAGGAGGCGAATGTGATAAGTATACAACCTGGAGAATCTCCCTTCACATGTAAAGAACCTCACGACACTCTTCATCAAACGGGCATATTTTTCCAATAAATATTTGAAAGGCATAAGGTGAGTATTTGTTTCTCAGTATGGCGTCTTCAAGAAAGGCTTGTAGTGTTCAAGATCTAGGCTCACTCCTTTGAACCAATATTCGCTCACTCTTTTGCAAAACTCCAGACAATGTACATCCTCGAAGCATTGTTTGATGAATGGATAGGAGTTGATTGCATTGCAGTTTGATGGCTCATATCTGAGGATCTTCCGTCCTTTATGATGTCTTTTTCTCTCTGGTGAAGATTCTACCTCCATGATGACACAAAATCCTAGCAGCAGGCAGCGAAAAATAAAGTGTGAGGTGTGAATGGAAATGAAGTGATATGAAGGTGGATTTTGACAAAATGATGGAGGAGATTTGAAAAAGGTGGATATGGACTTTGGAAGCTGATGAAAATGAGTGAAGAAACAGTGGAAGAGTGATCTATTTGCAAGAAGGTAAAACAGGCTTTATAATGAAACATGCCCAAAAACCTCTAGGAATGAGCTAGGGTTTTGCTTTTTGAGTGGTAAAACTTTGTTTTGAGATGGGTTAAATGGTTAAAATGGTTTGTTAAACATGTATGCAGGTGTAGGACATCATTTTACATGTTTTAGAAACCAAAAATAAAAATGGCCATTTTCACCCTATCATTTCCCATGCAAAATTTCACTACAAACCCTAATTTGAAGAATCATTGACATGAGATCAATTTGGAAAAGCAAATGAGGGATAATGATGGTGTACTTACTTGTCTCTTGGCTTAGAAGTCAATAAAATTAAGCTTGCAAGTCAAAAAATGGGATTTGGGAGAGTTTTGAGCGATTTCTGGGCACTCTATCCTAAGCACAGCGCTTTGTTCCTGGGCGCAACGCCTAAGCATAGCACAGTGACTCTGCTCTGAGCGGAGCGCAGTGTTTCTAAGTGCAGCACCTGAAAATTTTTGTCAATTTTGCCTAGGAAACCGACTCTTTTGCTCTCTTAGATGGGATAGCTCGATACTCAAGAGTGAATAAGAGGTAAATGAACAAGTTTGGGGGCTTTTGAGTTTATATAGGGAAAGTTACTTCTTTTTTTTAAAAAGAAATGGGACCCACCATCCTCTAAACACTGATTTTTCACTTATGAAAACAGAGTTACCTATACCACTGAAAACCTGAGCTGCCTTTTACTTTCCTGTGTTGGAACTCCTTCTGGAACTTTTTGAGCATGAGAGCATGATGAATGTGTGAAAATTCACAAATCAATTCCCACGAGTTCTTTGTCATGCTCTATTCACTGTTGGTTTTATTCATGAAAATGATGGACCTTGGAACCCTAGCGACCTAATGAATGCCCTAAGACTAAATGGAATGGTGATGATGACTATCAGGTTTTATTATGAAACCTCCATAAAAGTGTGGTAGGTGACCAGCATGAGTAAATTTCCAAAAGATTGACTTCATCTCTAGACTCACCAAACAGTGACCAAATTTTGTTGTGTAAACCTAATGACATAAAAAAAATTGATTTTGATAGTCTTGACAAGCATAGTAAAAGCACATTTGATCCAGTTGAAAGGCTAACAAGACTGACACTAACACCGTCAACTTGTAGGAAAACTTTTGTATTTGACTCATACCTATCCTGACCTTCCTTTGTTGTTGGCCTTGATGCTCGGTTTATGCAAAACCCACATGAAAGTCATTGGAAAGCAGCTAAAAGAATACTTCGTTATGTTCAAGGTACAATTCAGTTTGGGATTCATTACAGTGTAGAAGCATCTGCTCTATTGGTTGGTTTCACTGATTCTGATTCGGTTGGTGACCTTGATGATCGAAAGTCTACTGTAGGCTGTGTTCACTCTTGGTTTTGGACCTATTACATAGGCTTGCAAAAAACAAAGTGCCATTTCTCTTTCTTCAGCAGAAGCAGAGTATTGTGGCATCGTAGAAGCTAGTAAGGAAGCCCTGTGGCTTCATCAGATCCTGTCAGAGTTTGGCTTCCAGTAGCAGCATCCGACTACACTTTGGTGTGATAATCAAAGTGCCATTCAACTATGCAAAGATCCAGTCCAACATCAGCGCAGCAAACACATTGAACTACACACGCACTTCATCAAAAAGCTCATTCATGACCAAGTTCTTGAAGTGCAATATTGCTCAACCAATGATCAAGTTGCAAACATCTTTACAAAGGCTCTCACAGAGGCGAAGTTTACTAAACTTCGATTTATGGTTGGAGTTCAGGAAGCAATCACTAAGGAGGGATAGGCTCTAATGCCTCCTTCCTTCTCCTATTGTGTCATATTTGTACATCCTTCAATCCTATCCCAAGTTGTTCTTAAGGGGGGATGTTAGGATATTCCGACACATAGGAAAATAGTTAAGTATAACTTGATCTAGTGTAGAGTTAGGTAAAAGTGTGTTTCTTTACTATGTACTTTTGTAACTTACAATCTGACGGTCACGATATGTTCTAGACATGAAGTGATCCGACGATTCATTCTCTCCTTAGTATTACCGAAACTTGATCTGTGGCTTAACACCCGATTGGTCCATGATCTCTAAAGAACATGGAGGGTCATTTGTAAGGTGACCATTCATGAGAGAAGCTTAAGTAAATTTTCTTTCTTTTACATTAATAAATTGCCTGAAGTGGCCGCGTTGGCTCAGGTTGTAGATTGTTTCCTTCTTCGAGGGTTTTAACCACGTCAAGAATATTGGTGTATTAATCTGTGATCTATTTGTGAGCGGTGTCCCTTGGTATTCTACCTAAGGAACTTACCCTGTAAATTCCTACATGATGCAAGCGCTGCATTCTCTTCCTCCTCATTGGGCTTCGACCCACTGTTGTTGCTTCCGTCAAGCTTACACTTGACTAGATCTCTCCTCAGCTCTTCCTGCTTGAGAGTTGCCCACATACTATCCCAATCTAGCAAAGTTGCCCGCCCAGGATGCTCTAGACAAAGACTTGCCACTCTTCTAAGACCGAGTTTAGGGCGAGCCTCACCATCTCGAAACCTTGAGGTGTAAACCCCACAGTTGCCAACTTGTCTTGGGTCTCCTAAAGCTTCGTGAGGAACGGATCAATGCGCTCCCCCTTCTTCATCTATGCAAATCTCAGTTTTTGCTCTAAGTACATTTTTCGATGCTCGAAAGATCCTTGACTAAGCGTTGCCAAGGCATCCCACATCTCATTAACAGACCCTCAGCGAGTGATGTGACATACCATGTGATCCTTTACTCCATCAAGGATCATCCTCTTGGCCTTCGCCATTTCTCCCTTGTACTTCTTGAGCGGATCTAGATCCACGGGCTCAGCTACCACACTGTCGACATGGGCCTTGAGAAAATGCTCATCTAGAAGGCACGACATCCTTGCCTTCCAGATCACATAGTTGGATGCCCCATCCAATCTGTCATGATCTCTCTACCCACTGGCTGCCATCTTTGCCACGAAAATGTCGAACTACTCCTCTCTATCTCTTACTATCAATGCTCAGCGAATAAGAAAACAGACTTCTTAGCGGGAAGTCTACTGAGGAAAAATTCCCTCACTGTGCTTCTTCTCTCTTCTGACGTCTTTCAGCCCAGCAATCTTCCTGCTGAAAACTACGTCCCACCAGCTCTTTCCTCACGCTCAGGCTCTGCGTTGTTCCCTCTGGATTGGCAAGATTTCGATCTGGAAGTCTTTCCTTTCTGTCGACTCACTCAGAGAGAGAATTTCCTCGAAAATTCAGCCTTCCTAGCCTGGACTTCGCAATCCCTCTGGGGATTCGAACTGTTGCCTCTTGTAGCTATTTGACCTCCTTCTATGCTCAGTGTTGGGTTCTCTAGCACTGCTCTTCTTGTTTCACCTGCAGCTCTGTTACCATGTGAAAATTCCTAAACCCGAAATCCCTACTACAGCAAACTGATGTTACTTCTCCTACTTGTTAATCCATACAAGTTATTTATTATGTTTTACAGTAAATATCGAAGTAAATACAACTACAACATTCACTATTTAAAAGTAATAAGCCGAAACAAGAAATTGAACAGGAAAAGATACAACACAAGTGACATTTATTTTTGGACAAATGTCCCAGAAAAAACCCAATGTTGGAAAATCAATGTAGCAGATCTTAGGGTTTTTATTATTAAGCAAAAGTTATTTCTGAATACAAACTCTAGATGCCTTGTTGGCAATCCAATACAGCAAATATCACTCGACAGAAGAAATTAGTGAGATTATTGCATTCTACATTGCAAGTCCCGGCTAATCTGGCCACTGAACCAACGAGTCCCCAGCTACTTCTGTGCTGCCCCTATGCAGTCACTGCGTGGGTCTGCGTCACTACCTTTGAGGCACTGCGTCACCTCTTTGCTGGATTGATTTGCTCTTAGGAGCTTCGACTTCAGCCCTCCCAGCTCAAAACATCAAACCCCCCGCAAAATCTCAGACTTTTGCTTGGAAGGCACTGCGATGCTCTGCGTGAGCCCTTCCTCGCTCTGCGTCACCCTCACTGGGCACTGTGTTGCCTCCTCTACGTATTTCTCTGCCTCTTTTTTGCGTATTCTTGACTCCAGAGAAGATTCTCCAGACAAAACTATCTATGCTCGTCTCTGTGTGATCACCACGAAATCACTGCGTTGCTATCTCGCTCAGCAATTCGATCTGACTGATCAACTCTCTATGTGTTTTCCAAATGACCCTTAAGCCTCCTTAAATAATCTTCTCGTTGATAATCAACGACCCATATTAGAAGTTAATCAATGGCTAAGATCATTTCTGCTTAATCCTAGTCTTCTTCTAGAAGTTACACCCACAGTTAGATTAATACCCATTAATTATTTTAATTTCCTAAGCGTAGACTTAGGAACCCATTAAAAATAATTAATTATTTTAATAAAACTGTCTCCAAGTGCAATTTCCCAAAACGCTTTTTCGGTTCTTTGGAATACATGTGCCCAAACCTCCCTCCAAAATTTGAGACTTGGAGCACATCCGATGCTACCAGAAATCAACACTTATTACCCTCGAGTTCAAGGATGTCGAGATGGCTTACCCAAAAACTGAAGGAAGCAAAGGAAGTGGCATCACCTAGGTCTACATTTCAAGTGAGTCATCCACCTAGAAGATATCCTTCTCATGTTGCATTGACGTTTTCTGTCATTTGATGTAGAGCCTTCCAACTTCAAGGAAGCTAACACAAAAGAGTATAGCATGAACGGGTGGTTGAAGAGTAAGACTCCATCCTGAAGAATGATCAATGGAAGCTTGAGCTGAGACCACTGGGGAAATCTATGAAAGACTTTGGATGGTTGTACAAAATAAAGTATGCAATAAATAGGCGCATAGAGAAGTACAAAGCCAAATTCTAGCCAGAGGATATTCTCAAAAAGGGAGAGTTGACTATGAGGAGACTTTTGTTCCAATTGAAAGGTATACGTTTATTAGAGGAAGCATGTCTATTACATCAATTTTTGGTTGGCCTTTCTACCAAAGGGATGTAAACATTGCATTTTTGAATGCTTTGATTGAAGAAGAAGAAATCATTAATCAATGAATAGTCAACGAATCAGAGAATATTCAGCCTCCAAGTCCAATCAAAAACTCGGTCAAAAAGCAGCAAGAAGATCCAAGACAACACTAGTTAAAGAAAAGATAAGAGAGGTCAAACTTCGCTGGAAATTTTAGTCTTCTTTCTCCTTCACACGTGTCAACAAAACTCCTTGTGATTGGTCGAATGGATGAGTGAGATGTGATGCCAAATGTGATCCAATGAATGTCAATATATGAGTCAAGAGGTGGGTTTTGACCTTAGGGTCAAACCCCTTCAAGTGATGGTGCCGAATTGTCCATTTGAGGTTGACTTGGACAGCTGGAAAATACATAATTTATCCTTCGATTTTGACCATGAAAACACTGACCAAAGCTACCAATTTCCAACACTCCCTCTTAGCTAGGGAGGTACTTTTCATTCTCTCTCAAGATCAATCTCCCCAACCCATCCATTGGTCTCTCAATGATGACCTAAGAGAGAGATCATAAAATCAGATATGCAACTCTCATCAAAAGGAAACACACATAGCGTCAAACTCATCCCACAAGCCAAAAACAATTGCATCAAAGTCAAAACCCAACTGACCATGGGACCAATCAATATGAGGCCAAACTCGCCAACCATATGAAATGGTTTCTCGGTTAACCACAATGACCCAAGAGAGTACTCAAAATCCATCTTCCCGATCAAGTCCACTTGGTCTCTCAGTCAAACATAAAGACTTAAGGAAGAGAAGTCAAAATCAATCTCCCCGACCAAACCCACTAGTCCCTTAGTCAAACACAATGACTTAAGGGATCACTCCAAGCCTCAAAACTAAACTCCCCAACCATATTGGTTTCTCTGTCAATCTCAATGACCCAAGGGAGTAACTAGGACAATCTTCCCGACCATAAACCATGGTCTCTCAACTAAGCCCAAGGAAGATTGTCAATCTCATGATTATACAATCAATGCTCCCTCTCTCTAAGAGAGATATTCTCAGCCACTCCAAGCTTTTCTTTGAAATAAGCAAACTTCATCTAGGACAATGGCTTCATCAAAACATCAGCAACATGTTCATCAATAAGAATGTATTCGAGCCTCCCAGCTCCTCTTTGGACAATACTCTAGATGTAATGATACTTTATTTCAATGTGCTTTGACCTGTCATGAAAAAATGGATTCTCAAAAAGCTTTACACAACTTTGATTATCACAATATACATTGGTCGATTCCAACACCTGATCAAACAAACCAGCAAACAACATTCAAAGCCAAACTGCCAAGCGGCTATATACTCAACGTCAACCGTACTAAGAGCAATAGAAGTTTGCTTCTTACTTGACCATGATACCATAGCAGAGCCCAAGCAAAATCAAAAACCAAAAGTGCTCTTTCTATCTTCAGTGCATCTAGCCCAATCAGTGTTTGTAAAACCATGTCGCTGCCATTCTCCATTAGAGACATCTCAAACCATAACTAATGGTGTCACGTAGATATCTCAATATATGTTTCACTACAACCCAATGCACATGACGGGGCTCAACCAAGAATTGGCTCAATGTGTTCACAACATACATAGCAGATATCAAGTCTGGTGTTAACCAAATAGTTCAATGAGCCAATCAATTTTTGATACGTAGAGGGATCAACCAAATCAAAATCACAATCTTGCAACTTCTTCAAATTTTCCACAATGGGAATATCCATGGACTTACAATCCATCATGCCAAATTTCTGAAGGATCTTAATGGTGTGCTTTCCTTGCCCTACAAAGATTTCACTAGGCTTTTGCCATATTTCCAGTCCCAAGTAGTAATGCATAAGACCAAGATCCTGGAAATCAGCTCCCTCTTACACATGACAATGAGATTCGTTGCCCCTGTTAGAAATAAATCATCTACATACAGCAGCAAAATCAAGGGCTCACCTTCAACAACTTTGAAATACATAGACTTGAAAATTAATTGTGTCCTAGTACATAAACTTTGAAAGCCCTTGAATATCCACTATAGCCAACAAAAGTTCCCTTCTTCCCGAAAGGTTCCAACTTCGTTCTTTTCTCCTTGGGCACATGAACATAAACATGACAACCAAAAATTCTCAAATCTCACCTACGAAGACTTCTTCATGAATCTTATATTCCAAGATTCGGTGTGGACATCTATTTTGAACATAAACAGTTGTCTTTGAAGCTTCTCCCCATAGAAACTTAGGCAGCTCTTGATCATGAAGCATGGCTTTGGCAACTTCCATAATAGTTCTATTCTTTCTTTTGGCAATTCCATTTTGTTGAGAATAGTAGGGAATTATCAGTGTTAAATTTGGACAACTATGTCCAAACTCCATGTTCTGATGCTCAGATTAAGAGGCTAATATTTTTGTTGGATTCCTCTTTCTGAGAGGTGTAAAATCCATATAAAAATAGTCTTAATCCGATGAGCAGAACTTATATTTTGAATTTATTATTCTTAATAAATTATATGTGCAAGGTCGGCCAGTTTTGTAATGTAGGCTCACATGCCCAACAGATGTGTCACACACCCTCATTGATGGATATAAATACAGGAAAAGTTGGAGAGAATTTCATCACAACACAACTCACATCTTCCTCTCTCATCCTAAAGAGTACGAGCTACCTGGAGGACGAATTTCAGCCACACGTGGGAAGGACGAAGAGGACAGACCGTACGGCTGAGCTGTAGTACGAATTTCTGCTGCTAGGGTTTCGCAGAAAGTTTGACCAGCGTTGACTTTGGTCAACGCTTGGTCCAATCAAGCTGAAAACTTGTGGAAGGTTCGATTTTTGAAGGCCGTACTACCTGGCACAAAATCGAGGTCAAAGGGTTGACCGTTTTGCTGCTGCGTTGACTTTTAGCTTGCTGCCCCTGCGTTGACTTTTCAGGACAGCGTTGACTTTTGTAGAATTGACTTGGGTTGACTCATCTATTGGTTGGAGGGTTGTTGTGACACATGCTGGGCTGGCTGACCAAAGGAGACTTTGCTGGTTGAAGCATCCTGTTGACCGCCGAAACGAACACACACATTTTTCCTGTTTCTGATTTGTCTCCTGTAAGATCTGCTTATATGTTCTATCTGCATTTTGCTTAACTACTTGTATGATTGCTGTGAGAAAAGTGAAATTGCTCTTAGCATAGAACATCGACAAAACTTTACATGGTATCAGAGCGGAGGTGAAGACAAACTCTATCTATAGCAATCATCATCGAAGGAAATGGGTTCCACTAGTCTTGAATTCAGGAAGAATGACAAGCTGACTGGAAGTGATGACTTCCATGCCGGGAAGATGATATTAGATCTCAAATTGGAAGATCATGAGCTCCTAGATCATGTGACAGGGAAGATTCAAGAACCTCCATCAGATGCCTCTGCTGCTGTTAGAAACAAGTATAAGAAGGGAGAAATCAGAGCAAAGCTGTTGATCAGGGAATCCATAAATAAGAGTCTGGTTGCCTACATATCTGAACTAGGCACATCCAAGGAGATGTATGACAAACTGATACTTATGTTCCGAGTAAACAATGTGAACCAAGTGCTATTCCTCAAGAACAAGTTGAAGAATATGAAGAAGGGCTGAGACGAGTCTATTCAAACTTTCTTTATGAAGTTGACCGAAACCAGGAACAATCTGCTAGCTATTGGGGAGACAATAGCTGATCGTGAGATGGTTCTCACCGCACTTGGAGGACTTCCATATGAATGGCAAGTATTCACAACTACCATTCTCAACAATAATACCATTCCTAACTTTGATGAGCTTCTGTCTAGATGTATGCAAGAAGAAACAAGGATGAAGGAATTTGATAATGAAAGAAATGTTGCCTATGTTGCTCATTCTCGAAAGAAGAACTCTGGTGGTTCTAAGGACAAAGGAAGGACTAAGACTCAAGAGAAGAAGGGTAAATGTTTCACCTGCCATAGGACTGGACATTATGCTAGAGAATGCCCCTTCAAGAAGCTCCCGATAGTGACGATAACAACAACAACCGAAGGAATGGGAATCGAAGAAATGACAAATCCAAAGGAAAGAGGAAGGCTCACTTTGGAGGAAACGATCAACCTTCTAAAAGGACCAGAAATACCAGGTATGAGGAGTCTAATGTTGTTGATAAAAGAAATGAGTATATTCTAGTATCTGCTCTCTCAGCTGCATCTCTGCCCGACACTATGGATGTCTGGCTAATCGATAGTGGTGCCTCAAGACACATCACCGGATTCAAGGAAGCACTTTCTGACATGGTTGAAAGGGATACTAATCTAGAAATTATCCTTGGGGATAATGCCACTTATCCTGTGAAAGGGACCGGGACTGTGACCCTCCACTTGTCTCAAGGACAAGTCCTCCGTCTACAAGATGTACTCTATGTACCCAAATTGAAGAAGAAACTTGTGTCTGTATCTGCCATGGAAGACAAAGGATTCAATGTAACTTTCTCTGATGGAAAGGTACTCATGTGGAAGAAGAGCTTCAAGGAAGCTATCTCAATTGGTTTTAGAGTTGGTACACTCTACCAGGTTTGAGGGAGTCCGTTGGGAGCTATGACTTGTGATACTATCCGTCAAACCGAACTATGGCACTGAAGATTTGGACACCTTCATTACAAAGCTCTTCTCGAAGTAAGGAAGGTGGTGACAGGGATGCCTGATTTTGGAAATAATCATGAAGGTGTATGTAAGGGCTGTGCTGAAGGAAAACATAAAAGGGGACCTTTCCCCTCAAGTGTCACAAAGACATCTGAGATATTGCAACTGGTCCATTCTGATCTTTCTGGTATGTTGCCTGTAACATCCCTGGGGGGATATTCTTACTATATGACATTTACTGATGACTTCTCTCGCAAAACCTGGATATACTTCTTGAAGAAGAAGGATGAGGCTTTCATGTGGTTCCGTACCTTCAAAGCCTTGGTGGAAAATATGACTGGAAAGAAGATCAAGATTTTGAGGACTGACAATGGCACTGAATATGAGTCAAATGAGTTCAAAGACTTTTGCAGAGAAGCTGGCATTAAGAGGGAGACTACCACTGCATATACTCCTGAGCAGAATGGTGTTGCTGAACGCAGAATAGGACTATTGTGGAAGCTGCCCGTGCCATGCTATGTGACCAGGGTCTACCAAAGTTTCTGTGGGGAGAAGCTACAAATACTGCTGTGTACATTCAAAACCGATGCCCTCATTCCGCTTTGGACTCCAAAACTCCCGAAGAGGTTTTCTCTGGTAAGAAACCTGATGTCTCACATTTTAGAATTTTTGGATGTCCTGTCTATTTTCATGTGCCGAAAGAAAAGAGAAGTAAGCTGGATGCTACTGGGAAGAAAGGAATGTTTGTGGGCTACAGTGAGACTTCTAAGGCATATAGAGTCTATGTACCTGGTCAAAGGGAAAGCCATGATGTCACTTTTGACGAAGATGCTTCCCTGAAGAAAGTAGTAGATCTTCCTAGATCTGAAGAAAATCATGAAGAAAGACCTGGAAATCTGGAAGAACCCCAGGATGAGACTATGCCTGATGTTGAAGGGCCAATGGACCCTATTGATCCTTCCCCCTCTCTAGGAAAGAGGCCATCATGGCTCAGGGACACCCTCGAAGATGCTGAGGGTCATGCTGCCCCAAGGGGGACATTCCGAGAAAGCAAGAAGCCGTGTAGATACCCAGGGTATCTA